>PVIR01013729.1:0-14825 GCA_004026965.1 Petromus typicus
GCAATCCTCCTGCCTCTGCCTCCCGAGTGCTGGGATTACAGGCGTGAGCCACCACGCCCGGCACTGTGGTATGTGGTACTGGTTGCTGCTGGGCGTGAGTCTCCACACCCAGTATTGTTATGTGGTTACCGGGGAATCGAACCCGGGCCCTTGTGCTTGCAAGACAGGCGCCGGAACCACTGAGCTAACTCCCCGGCCCAAGTTTTCCATTTTATTTAGCATTGAAAGTAAGTGCAGGCTTGGAACCCACAAATGAAAGAGGTATAGCCTAACTTTACCTGAGTTTTATTCTGACTCTTTGTAATAAACTAGAAGCACTGACACCTTCAATAACTTCTCTAATGAACTTCATATGGTGGTTTAGTCAGTAGAGCACTTTCATTTCGGTTTTCGTTTCAATGAGAATTATTTTAATGGCTTAAGTTAAGGGGAGATTTAGTTAAGGTGAGGGCCACCAAGGCAATTTAGTAATGTAATTCCACCATGCGGTCTGGACATGAACCCAAGGCCTGGGGACTGGTGTCTATCTGTTAATTAATTCTCTATGTCAGACATCTGGAAACCTGCCTCTCCTGCCTCGTCTGAGTTGACAAATTCATTAAGCTGTGTTTGTAAACAGGCATTTTCTCCCCCAGTGCTTCTTTTCATCATCTGTTTCTTTAGCCACAAGCTGGTGACCCTATTTAATGGCAAACTACCTAGCCAATAATTCTGTTGTCCTACAGGCTGAGAAGGTTCCTCTTGGAGGCTGCCCAGCACTGTGCATTGGAATGAGGTCAATAGGGATTTGACTCCAACTGAGCCATTTATTAATTATGTGGCATCAGGAACATTACCTCATATCAGTTTCCCCATTTTCCCCCTGCAAAACCTATTGCTCAGTACGTTGCCTGGTTCATCACTGGTGCCCTCCAAATACTGAGTATGTTTTACCCAATGAGAGTATTCATCCTATCTGGTCTCTGTGCAGGGAGCAGCTATTTTCAAGCCACCTCCAGATACATTATCACATCTTTCTCCAGCCCCTTTAAAGGTACTTTTGACAAGCTTTGCACCTCGTAGTTTACAAAGAGTCAGTCTTGCAAAGTCCCATGGCTGGTCAAGACAGAGTCCAGATGTATCTTCATTCTCCTGGCTTTGAGTTTTCATTTTAAGACCAGGCACCTCATTGACTTTCAGGGGATGGTAGGGAACTAGATAATAGACACTAGATAAAAGCTAGTAGGGTGGGAGATGTGACACAAGAGCTGCATAAAATAGCACCTTCTAAAAGAAGTGGACATGTACTAATAGAAATTTAAAAATTATATGAGAAACTCCAGAGGTAAGAATACTGAGGCTCAAGGTGTTGTGATATTTGTAATAGAGAAACATGGCCTGATAGTGGGAATATGTTGCTGCCTCTGCTGAGCTTCTCAATAGCATCCATTCTCCTTGGCCCACTAGCTCTTGGTTTGTGACCATGTTGTTAGTAAAAGTTGTAACCCAAGGTAATTAACAAACTTCAGTAACAAGTACTTACATTTGGACAATTTGATATATATTCAGTTCTTAAAAGCAATCCTGCAAGATTAGTAGTAGTAGTAGTTGTACCTCTCAGTCACTTTTCTTGTTACTGGGACAAAATACCCAACACTCACAACAGAAAGAAAGAACTGGGCCAGGGATTTATCTCAGTGGTTCTGGCGCCTGTCTTGCAAGCACAAGGACCTGGGTTCGATCTTCCGGTAACCACATACAATACTGGGCGTGGAAACTCAAGCCCAGCAGCAGTCAATACCACATACCGCAGTGCCGGCAGTGGTGGTTCACGCCTATGATCCCAGCACTCGGGAGGCAGAGGCAGGAGGATTGTTGTGATGTGAGTTGGAGGCTGAGCTCAGGGCCAGCCTGAACTACAAAGCGAGACCCTGATTCAAAAAATAAAAAAGAAAGAGCTTTATTTTGGTGCATGTTTCAGTCAATGGTTGGCTGATTCTGAGACAGGATAGCATAGCAGAGGAATGCTGTTCACGGCGTGGCAGGCAAGAAGAAGAAAGAGGGAAGGGATGTCCTGGACAAGGGGATACACCCTTCCAGGCCACCCCAGTGACCCACCTCCTCTCACCTTTCACCTCCTCACAGGAAGTCAGCTCTAAGGCCCCACAATCCAGTCACTGTACCCAGCCTCACCTATGTATCTGTAAAGTTTTCAGGGACATCTAGATATAAATCATAGCGAAGTAGGATGTGAAGACAGATATTCTTACGTATCTGTCTCTTTTGATGATAGAGACTCATGTTCATAGGGGTTAAACCAATTGTCACCATCCCTGGGCTCGTCAGTGGCAGGGCCAGACCCCAAATCCAGGACTTCCAACTCTATGTTTAACACCATCTCAACAGAACCGCAATTAAGATATACTTACGTCAGTCCTGTCCTTATTTATATTAAAGAGCTGTAAAGAGAATTGTGCTGTTTTGTCCTTTGATTCTGTCTTCCTACTTGGTACCTCCACCCTCGGCCCTCCTGATGTTCCCTGGGGTAGATCTAGGTCACTCAACTCCTGTTGCATGGCAACCACCAAGAACCTTGATGACTGGAAGCTTTTCCACTCAGCCTTCCTGGGGTCAGCAATTTGACCTTGGATTGCATTGTGAACCGTGGGGCTTCACAGGGGATCATGCACTTGGCTGCAGTCATCTAGGCTCACTCCAGGCTGAACATAAAATGGCTTCACTCATGTCTGGCTCTGGGTGCTGGTTCTCAGCTGGGCCTTATGCTGTGTGTTTGCTTCTCATCAAGGAGACTAAGAAGTGTCTTCAGTGTTCCCAACAACATTCAAAGAGCACAAGCCCTGTTGGACTTTCACTCACAAGCCTCTGCATATGGCCCAGTTTGTGATGTCCTATTAATCAAAGCAAGCCATAAAGCCAAACTCAGAGTCAACATGACAGAGGATTTCACAAAGGCCTAGACACTGGAACATCTGACTCATGAAGTGCCACTTACATAACAATCTGCCATGAATGGATGTGAAAATATTATCCACCTATCTCCTGAGATGATTGTGAGGATTCAGTTTGATAATGCATATTTTATTCAGCATGGTCCCCTGACACACAGTGAATGCTCAGTGCATATCAGCTGGTATAAGTTATAGAATCATCATCTATTGTTAGCTGGCAAGAGGTCTTCCTTTTGAAATCATGTTTACTTATTTGCTAACATTTATTTAGGGCTAGATGGTAGTATTTCCTATGGTAGGTACTAGGGATCTTAGGGATTGTATTGGTTAGGGCTTTTTGGAGGAACAGAATCAGTAGAATACACACACGTACACATACTATATATACATACACACGTATATATTTATGTTACAGTACACATATGTATATTACACTCAGAGAATTAGAGGCAATGAGTCTTCTGTGGCCATCTGCATATTACAGAGTTAGAGGATCCAGTAGCTGCTCAGTCTGGCACCTAGAAGCTGCAAAGCGAAAAGGATCAAGGATATAGGACCAATCGGATCTGAGACCAAAGGCCTGGAAACTCCCGGGATAATCACTGGTGTGAGTCTGCATTGGAAGACTGAAGAAAGTGGAGTCTAATGTCCACCAGTGATAGCTGCAAAGGTGCACCTGCCTAAGCAGGATGGAACTCTTCAAAACTGCACACCAACTCCCACCTTTCCCTTTCATTCCATCCAGTTGTCAAGCCTGCTGGTTGGTTTAAAATGCAACATCGCAGCATGAATACAGACATTCAGGTTAAAAAATAAAAAGCCTAGTATGTCATTGACTGAAAAGGCTCTTAGCTCTGAGGAGATGGGCCTAAAAGAAACAAAGGCAGGAAGGTAAGAAGGAGAAGACAGAAAAGGGGAAGAGAAAGACAGCAAAAAGGAGGAGGAGGAGGATATAAGAAGGGAAGGATGAAGGAGGAGCAAAGCCAAGAGGAAAGGGGTAAGGAAGGGAAGAAAAAAGACACAGTGGGGAACACATGTGTTCTTTTCTAAGTAGATTAATTTAATCTGTAGGTGAACAAGGAGGCACTGATGGGCTTTGAGAAGGGTAAGGATCGGAGTCAGGACTGCATTTTAGAGTTTAGGGAACTCAACAGAGGGTAAACTGGAGGGAGATAAGACCAGGAGTGGGAAACACAGAAGCAATAGCCAAATCCACTCAAAAAACAAACTGAATGTCTGAGAATGGAAGCCAGGATGAGATCCTTCCAGGCTATTTCTAATCTCAAAAGCTGGAAGACTTTTCACTGAGATGTGACGTGACCTTGGATATCCTACTTGGGGATAGTAAAGCCTATCTGGGGAAAATTATGTTCTACACACTTAGTTAATGAGTAGGCTTGTCTACAGAATTAACGAGGAAGGGAATAACCCTGGACAATCCTACAGCGAGCGCTGTTGTCAGGGATTTGGTTGTCCTGCTTTGATGGTCCAGGTGAGGTGTGAGGGAACTGTTCCATGAGAAAGTGACTTAGGGAGAACTGTCCATACCTTCTTTCGAGATCTTTGTGTGTCTAGGATCTAGTTTTCTAAGCTTTCAGATAATTTTAGCAATTTTGACCTCTTCCATTTGTATTTCTTTAACAGCTCATTAACTTGATGTATCTTGTCCATGGCTATGCCTTGTTTCTTCTGATATAAATTCACAACCTTATGTGTTGGGTTTCCTGGATGATCACACTATAAATGGTAATGCTTCCTTGCCCCAGAAAACACATTCATAATTATCAGTGTTTACATTCTGATGTGTGGTCTGGAAAACAGTGCCATTATTCTTAGATATCATGTCTTTTCTCCAAAATGCTTCTCATTACTTTCTGTTTGACACTTTAGCATGAACACCCTGCAGTAATAAAAACAGCTTTCTGTGCATTCATTTGATGAAATCCTGCTCCAGTCCTGCTACTTTTTCTAACTCTTAAAATTTTGTATGGGATCCTGATTTTGCTGCTTTGGCTGGTTTATCAAATGTGTGCCAATTTGTCTCACTTTTAATTAGTGTCCTAAGATACACCTCATAGAATTGCTAGTCCATTCCATCTAAGATATATGAGCATATTTGTGTACATTGCTAAGATACTCGTCTTTAAACATATTGAAAATATTTGAAATTCAGAGGACCATGAAGAAGGGTGTAGTGAAATGGATCAGGAGTCCAAAAGTGGAACGAGTAGGGAATCTGTCCAGTGGGCATCCTTTGAAGAACAGCATCGTCACTTCTGACTCCAAGGGCCTCCCACAGTAAATCGGTGCCTCCTGGATGGTAGCACACAATGCTGCTAGGGAGAACAGGATAGGCGACGGGTCATACTGGATCAGTACATGCAATACGCATTTGCAGAACCACTTTAGAATATTCTCTGCATTCTCACGCCTTATGTGTAGAGGGATGAAAAATTTAAGCCTTTGGTGTCAGGCTTCTGAGGCTTAAATCTTGTTTCTACCGCTTGTTTGGCACAGGGAACGTTAGCTAAGGATCTAATGAAAACTTCTGGTTATGAGCTCTCAATCCCGAGTTAGGATTTGTGAAAGGGGTGCATGGCGAGTGAAAGGAGAGAGGGGAGGCATGCAAATGACTGGGCCTGGCAGCAGGACTTGGCATGTGGGCCAGGCAGTAGGAGATGCCAGATGGCCCGCTGAGTGAGACTGGCTGCAACTGTAGGCTCTGTGACTGTCCCAGCAAGTGCTGCAAAGCCTGGGGGCAGGTAGAAGATGTGGCCATAGGTCTCTGTCAGTACAATAGAAACTAGCCAGTTGGCCTCGCCTAACCCCAAGACTCTGCAAGCTGGAGGGAACCTTTCCTGTTAACCCTTCCACTAGCCCCACGCAGGAGGCACTTGCTTCACAATAGCCATGGACTCTGCCTCTCACTGTTGACCCAACCTACCTCTTACTTCTGAGATGTTCATAGAAGTTGATAATGGTAAATATCACTACTACCAACACAGCTATTGTCCTTTACCCAGAGCTCAGCATGTTCCAGGCATTCTGCAAAGCACTTTATGAATGCTGTTTCATTTAATTTTCACCAAAACCCTATGAAGATAGTTATTATCTATTGCTATTTATAGACGAGATAAACACTGCATTGTGCGGGCTGTTTGGATTATAAAGAATCGACACCCAACTTGAATTAGCTTAAGCAAAAGACCAATTTGTCCAAAGGATGCTGGATTGTCTCAACAGAATCCTGAACAGGACTGGCCTTGAGCTTCCCAAGGAGCTGTAAAGCAGGACTCTGACCCTGTTGTATGAAGCATTCCCTCTCACCTGCAGTTACTTTTCTGTGGTCACTGGCCTCATTCTTTTCTCTATACAGGTAAATTTCTCTGTAGCTACAAAACATATTTGTCCAGAGTTCCTGAGTCTTACAAATGATAGCTTATACTACTGAAATGACATGAACCTAATCCTCTTCCTCCCTGTGAGACTGGAAATCCTAAGGATGTGAACCAGCCATTCAGGTGCCCACGCCTCAGCTTTGGAGGGAACCAGGAGATATAAAAACAGATACCTTGGTGACTTCCACAGGATCATGTGGCTAAAATTGAGGAAGATGAAGTTCATAAGAAAAAGAGACACTACACTAAAAAGAGGGGGAGGGAGAGAAAGAAAATTAGAGAGAGGCCACAGGATGACTCATTGGTAGATGAATAATAGGTAGTCACAACCCAGAATTTAAATGTTTAAGTAACTTGTCCAAGTCACACAACCAACAATGACAGAAGCAAAACTCAGATTAGGGTTTGGAGATTTCAAAGCCTGTGCTCCTAATTAGCATGGCAAATGAGAATATATCAGGTGAAGAGAATGACAGAATAAATACCTGTGCATGCATACATCCCACTGAATACAAGTAAAGACCTTGCTAAGCCAGTATTCCAATCCAAGTAATCACAAGTTAGGATAGACTGACATTGCACACATTTGTTCTAAGCTTACAACTGTCATTTGAGGTTAAAGGTAGAAAGTAATGACAGAGTAATCTGATGTCAAGCAGCGTTTATGAGACCTATGGCTCAGCCCCCAAAGATTATAACAGTGCCCTATAGTCATTGCCTACCATTCAGCCAGCCAGCATCTCTGCTGAGCTGTGCTCTGGAGCAAGTCAAGACTTTGGGCCTGGTGCCCACTGTCCACAGCTAAATGCTGTAGGAGGAGGTGGACACAGAAGGAGTGGAATTAGGCATGGTGCTAGGAGGGAGAGGTCCTGCGTGTCCTGGAGGATGGCCCTGGGCTCAGTTTGGGTGTTCCAGAGGGGGTCCTTTTCTGGAAGAAGGCACACGAGGGAAGAGGTAGAGTTTTCTTCTCAGTAATTGGACTTCCGTCAGTCCCAGAGGACTCTGAGGGTGGGCGAAGGATGGTGTGTTGGGGGTTGGGAGGTTTTGACCCTTCAAGCCAGGAAGGCATCAGGTACTTCAGGAAAGTATTGACTCTCTCAGTCTACGTAAGCCCGTGGAGCAAACTAGTTACAGAATACTCTGAGGAAAAGGCACTGTGTTCTTTCTAAAATATCTATTTTGGCCCTGGGAGGGGTTTGTGGAGAGACAGTGGGACTCCTTGGATTGAAGGGTTTTTGTAAATTCAAACAGTAGTAGTATTTTTATTCCTGGGATTTCTGTTTTTTACTTACACTTTAAGGAAGACAAAAGAATTGCGTGTTATTTAGCCTGACATTTTGAAATATACTGAGTTATAAGTTTGGGAAGTTGGAGTTTGTTTAGTATTCTCCTCTCGACACATGGAGAAAACTACATTTCTGGAGGCATAGTAAGGATTTTAATAATACTACTAATAATATAGAAGAGAAAAATAGCAAATATCTGCGTATAATTAGGATGCACAAGGCACAGAAAAGTTACATAACTCACCAAAGATCAGGAAGCTTATCGGTACTCTTGGTCCTCCTGCCCTTTGCTACCGTTCTCTCTGTCCCGCCCCACCACGAACTTCAGCTGCCACTGGCCACAAACCCTTTGTGCACAATCACCAGGTTTCTATCATAAGGTTGGGATAAGGAAGAGAAACTGCGGGGTGAGACAAACTCTTCTGGTCTCTCCCACCACAGCAGAATATGAGGACTAAAGAAGTCAAGTCTTGGCAACATGGCAAAATAGATGAAAAATAACATCTTGGTCCCTCCATGAGCCTGAAGTGATTTAGTGTACACTGAGAGCAGCTAACAATATCCACCTTTTAGACAGTGGTGATAAAATGAAATAACTATGAGGGCCAGGGATTTAGCTCAGTGGTTCAGGTACCTGCCTTACAAGTGTAAGGACCCGAGTTCGATCCCCAGTAACCACATACAGTACTGGGCATAGAGACTCATGCCCACCAGCAATCAGTACTGCATACCACAGTGCCAAACCTGGTGGCTCCCACCTGTAATCCCAGCACTTGGGAGGCAGAGGCAGGAGTTCAAGGCTCAGTTCAGGACCAGCCTGAACTATAAAGTGAGACCCTGTCTCAAAAAACCAAAAACAAAATAATAATAACAATAATATAGCTATGAGAACTGCCTGGCACCAGGCCTGGTCCCTTAAGCCACGGTTACTCTCACGTGAACACATCTCTATTGACAGTGTTATGTGAATGACTGTAACCACTGTCTGGTGCTGGGGAAATTAACAACTTTCGTTCTTGACCCCTGGTGCTTCCCTGCCTGTGGTATTTCCCGCTGCTTCACACTTCAAAGCAGAGACGCTCAAGGAGGACACAGAAACAGCAAGGGTCACCCAGAGAGCAATGGCCAGACGCAACAGTGAGTGTGTACAGGTCCCCCGGAGACCTGGGCTTGCCTAGCAAGGCAGAGCATCCGAGGCCCAGGATGACAGAGGGGAAAGAAAGAGCCCTGAGGATCAGCAAGATCAGCAGGGTAGGCCTCCATTGGGCATCAGTACCCAGAGCTACCAGTTGCCAGTTTAGAAGTGGCAAAGCAGGCCAAAGGCAGTCATGAATCCACTTTGAATATGGAAATTACCATATCTACAAGCACATTTTCCAAACTCGAGATTTCTAAATGTAGTTGTCACCGATATGTAAATGATTAGGAGAATATCAAACTATGCCAGCAGCCTGAGACAGTCGAGGCTCAGTCAGCCATTTTAACTCGCGCAGGTCTCAGGGAGCTGGCTGTGTGCAGGGCGGCTTCCTCCTCAGAAGGCTGAAGAGAAACAGCAGGAGATGTCAGGAGCTGCCCTGCTTCCCGCGCCCTGTCATGGGAGGATCTGGAGAGCATCTGCAGAGACTTGGGAGGGTCTGATGTGTGTTTTTCTCAGTGGCATCAGTCAGCACTTTACTGAGAACACGCTTGTATAGGCCGCCATGAGGGGAAAAGGAGGTAAAGTAATACGGTCCCTGCCCTCAAGGCACTTAGAGACACGTTCAGAGACATGGATTTGCATCTCAGAATAAAGCTAACATCTCATATGCTACCTTAAAGGAGAGGTTGGCCCTCCAAATCATTACAAGATATCAAACGACAGCTTTTGTCCCCCTGGCGGAAGTGACCAGGGACTGTATCATGGTTGCTGTGGTGCTGGGAAGGCTTGAGAAGTATCCAGAGGATTCCAGAGACGTGGGAAGGGTCCAGCCCGCGGGCAGGGGAAGCACGGAGTGGAGGGGAGATGGTGCGGGACACTGGGCAGCGCATCTGTGGCGCGTGCAGACTACTACAAGCAAAATGCAAAATATGTCAAGAAAGAGCCACCAAGAAAGGACACCGTGAAAAAGAACAGATTTTTTTTTCTTGGTGCAGTATTAGAGATTAAAGCCAATGCTTCCTCATTGAGCTATCTCCTCCATCACCTTTTTAATTTTTTGTTTCCAGACAGGATCTCACTAAATCCCTAAGTTGACCAGGCTGTGCTTGAGCTTGAAATCCTCACCAGAGTGCTGGGGTTACAAGTGTGGGTCACCTTACCTGGCTGGTAGATTTAAAAAAAAAAAAAAAAATAGGAAACCAGAGGTTCTATTATATATATATATGAATTTATAAATATATAATATATTAACTATAAATATATATATTGAAATTATAAATATATATATATATATATATATATATATCTCTTCAAAAAATGCAAAATTTTGTATATAGGAAAAAGTCAGAAGTCAAATCTCAGAGTAGGAGCAGTATTTATTTCCAGCATATCAGACTCGGATAGGGTCACTGTCACCACCGTGCCAGGAGTCTAACATCAATAGATAAGAAAGAGGAACAGCAGCAATCGGAAATAAGCAAGGGATGTGGCTGGAGGGCAGAAGAGGAAAACACGTGGAAAAGTGGCTGGCGCGCACCGTGAGCCGAGGAGACGCGAAGCGGAGGCGGGAGTCACCGTTTTTCCTGCCTCCGATTAGCGAACATTTAACCGTGACAACATCTGCGCAGCCGCGAGAACTGAGCGAGGAGCCTCTCGCGCGGTGCTAGACGCGATCTGATTGGCCGCGAATTTCTATGTTCTAGCGACAGAGAGAACGTTTGAAATCCAAATGCGCCTTCTTGGTTAGCTTTTTTCATTACTAGAAAATGATGCTGGGGAAATGCCAATGTCTGTTTTTAAAATTCCGTAAATATTTATCTCTAGGGCCTGGCCTAGTAAATCAAGGCAAGCTCCCGGCGAGGGGCTGTGGTGCTGCACCTCATCTTTGACAAAGGAGCCAAAAATCCTCAATGGAAAAAAGATATGCTCTTTAACAAACGGTGCTGGAAAAACTGGGCTTTAACTTGCCGAAGACTAAAACTAGACCTAGCTCTCTCACCGTGTACCAAGCTAAAATCAAAGTGGATAAGAGACCTAAATATTAAAACAGACACTCTACACCTGCTGCAAAACAGGTTAGGTAAAACTCTTGAAGATATTGGCTTAGGGAAAGACTTCTTGAACAAAACCTTTATAGCACAGGAATTGGCAGAAGAAATCAGCAAATGGGACCTCATTCTTTTAAAAAGTTTCTGCACAGCAAAGGAAACCACCAACAAAGCAAAAAGGCAACCAACAATGTGGGGAAAAAATCTTTACCAGCTGTTCCTCAGACAAAGGGCTACTATCTAGAATATATAAAGAGCTAAAAAAAAATCAGCCCTCCCAAATTTAAAGACCCAGTTCAAAAATGGACATCTGAAATGAACAGATATTTTTCAGAGGAAGAAGTAAGAGCAGCTAAGAAACATGTGAAGAAATGCTCAAAATCATTAGTCATTCGAGAGATGCAGATGAAAACAACACTGAGATTTCATCTCACTCCACAAGGAATGGCTTCCATTTCAGAATTAGCCAACAATAAATGTTGGTGAGGCTGCGGAGAAGAAGGAACCCTTCTCCACTGTTGGTGGGACTGTAGACTCATACAACCCCTGTGGAGATCAGTTTGGAGATTCCTGAAAAAGCTAGGATTGGAGGTCCCATTTGACCCAGCCATCGCTCTGCTAGATATATACACAAAAGAATTAAAAGATTCATATCACAGTGATATATGTGCACCCATGTTTATAGCAGCTCAGTTTGTGATTGCTACATCTTGGAAACAACCCAAGTGTCCATCAAATGGAGACTGGATAAAAAAGCTGTGGCTCTTCTACACAATGGAGTATTACTCTGCCATAAAAAATGATAAGTTTTAATCATTTCTACTTAAATGGACATACCTTGAGAATATCCTCATAAGTGAAATAAATAGGGCACAGATAATATCACATCTTTTCTCTGGTATGAGAAAATAAAGATGTAAATGAGTTCTAGAATTGTATGTTATATATTGTGAAATAGAAAATACTCAGAGTGTAATAGGGTGAAGGGGGAAAAATAATGAGATTAGAACAAAAAAAAAGAAACAAATTTTATGTGTATGGGGGGTGGTAGGGTGGGTAGGGCTATGGGAAAAATTGAGAATTAAATTGTGTCTTATACTGGTACAAATTCCCATCGTAGAATGCAGTCATGACGTGTATATGTAATGTACCAATAAAGATTTCAATTAAAAAAAAAAAGACGGGGCTGGGGATTTAGCTCAGTGGTTCTGGTGCCTGCCTTGTAAGCGCAAGGACCGGGGTTCGATCCCCAATAACCACATAACAATACTGGGCCTGGAGACTCACCCCAGCAGCAACCAGTACCACATACCACAGTGCTGGGCGTGGTGGTTCACACCTGTAATCCCAGCACTCGGGAGGCAGAGGCAGGAGGATTGTGATGTGAGTTGGAGGCTGAGCTCAGGGCCAGCCTGAACTACAAAGCGAGATCCTGTCTCAAAAAAACAAACCAAAAAAAAAAAAAAAAAAGACGACTTCAACCTGGTGCCTGACCGACCGGAAGCAGATGTAATATGTAATGACATGGGACACGCACGTGGTAGAAGGATGTGCATGTTGTGATCTGAGTCAGGAAACTCACCCCCGTTTTTTTTATAGAAGTCTTTTGGCGAATAGACATGGATGGCTGTGCCCTGTGAAGATCCCTTGGGTACCAAGGATGGAGGAGAATGGGTACAGCGAAATAAAGGCTGAGCAAAGCGAAGTGCTACCACACACTCAGACTTTTTTTTTTTTTTTTAGTTTTTTTGAGACAGGGTCTTGCTTTGTGGTTCAGACTGGCCCTGAGCTCAGCCTCCAAGTCACATCTCAGCAATCCTCCTGCCTCTGCCTCCCGAGTGCTGGGATTACAGGCGTGAGCCACCACGCCCGGCACTGTGGTATGTGGTACTGGTTGCTGCTGGGCGTGAGTCTCACACCCAGTATTGTATGTGGTTACCGGGGAATCGAACCTGGTTCCTTCCGCTTGTAAGACAGGCGCCGGAACCACTGAGCTATCTCCCCGGCCCCACACTCAGACTTCTAAAACCCCGGGTGAAGCGTGGAGAGGTGGAGAGGTGGGATTTCTGCGCGTTTGTGCCCCTGGGCGCTTAGGCCCCAACCCATGGCTTGGAGACTCATTGAGTTTGACACTCACTGGCAAGAAAGAGGCTGGGGAATTCAGCCGTCCACGGAGACACTGCCATTCCTTTCGCCCAGCAAAATAACATGCAGTTTTAAATTTTGCATTTTAAAAGTCAGATGAAGGCTCAAAATAAGCAGCAAGTGTTTTGTGTTCCATCCAGATGTCATCTCAAACAGGAAACAGAAACGCTTTGATTTTTGAAAAATAACCTTTGACGCCTAAAGAGGCTCTAATAAGTGCTTTTGTTCTGGGATCTTAAAAAAATGACTTTCTGGGCTGAGGAGACGCAGCCCAGGGAGACACATGTCCTTCGCTTATCTGCGCAAGGACTGCAGTGGCAGCGGCGACAGCCCGGTCCCTTCTCCCAGTGACTCGTCACCATGCCATGCACATTGTCTAGTTGTGGGGAAGGGATGTCTCTGGGGCCTTCAGAGGGGAACACAGTCCCTGCGACCTCGTCAGGGTGCTAATCGGTGCCATCTCCTTGGTGGGAAAGAGGGAAATCTGTTAGCAGAATGACATGAAAGTCTGACATCGCCACAGATTTGTCCCTAGAATTTTCACAAGGGGAAGCGTGTGATCCTGTCCTTCCACCACACCGCGAGTGTGCAAGAAACACTTCCTAACAGAGAACGTCTCCCCACCCCCGCTCAGATGTTCACTTGTACACAAGGAACCGAGCCAAGAAGGCTAAAAAGTGACTTTGATTTTCAGGGAAAACTAAGCAAAGAAGTTTTTTCTTCTTTCCTGAGAAAGATGATTTCAGTCCTCGAGAGATCTTTGTAAATGTTAGTGTGGCAGATGACTGAATTTTTTATAGCCATCTTTCTGTTAAATGTGCTTTTGGTAATGATGTTTGTTTAGTGTTTATCTCCATGGAATTCAGAGTGCTTTACAGAGTTTTTCTTCGTTATTTTTTAAGGTTTTATTTTTCCTGATCGTATTTTAATCTTGCCTACAAAGTCTTCATTCATTTTTTCTTCACTGGATTTTCTCTGAGGGACTTCATTAACCTCATTTCCTACTACTATCTCCATTTCTGGGATTATGTATTCCTACCCTCTCAGTCCTAGACGAGCCTTCAAGCTCACTTGCAAGCTTCTGCAGCTGTTTTCTATTCTGTATGTTGCTTTGAGCTTTTCCATTTGTAATATTTCCTTCTCTTGAAGGAAAGACAGTGAAAACACACCTCATTATTCTATAATAAAGTGTTCCTAAATGTAATTAATTTAGTTTTAATTGTTTATCAACTAAACACCTGCATTGGTCTAGAAAGAATTTGACGTAAAGTTAAGGATGTAGCTCAGTGGTGGAATAGTTGTCTAAAATGTGTGAAGGGCCAGGGATTTAGCTCAGTGGTTCTGGCACCTGATTTGCAAGCACCAGGTTCAATCCCTGGTACGAAAAAAGAAAGAAAGAAAAAAATGTGAGCCCTGAGTTTCATCTCTATGCAGCAAAAGAAAATGAACAGCAAAACAAAAACCCAGGAATTTGAGATGACTAAATATATTCTCCAACATGAGTCCTACTTATTAGCACTGAGAACCTGATATTCATAGTAAGTTATTTTTCCATAAGTTTCTGCTTTCAATCTTCCATGAATTTGTTAATTTTCCTTCCGATTGCAAATATCCTTGGGAAAGCAAGTTTAAAACAAGGGAATCTTTTGTATTAACAAATTAGATACTGCCCTTGCTTCAAGGAATGACTACTAAGAACACGTCTTCCATGGGCTCTAGTGCTGTGAACAGTCCTGGGGATCTGAAGAGAAAATGAGGTTATGGATTGTATACAAGGCACCTTAGAAATCCACTCACCTATTCTTATATACATGCAAACTGTGGCATAGAGAGTTCTTAAAAATCTGTCTGTGGGGCCGGGG
>PVIR01013729.1:14925-41850 GCA_004026965.1 Petromus typicus
ACAATACTGGGTGTGGAGACTCACCCCAGCAGCAACCAGTACCACATACCACAGTGCCGGGCGTGGTGGCTCACGCCTGTCATCCCAGCACTCGGGAGGCAGAGGCAGGAGGATTGTGATGTGAGTTTGAGGCTGAGCTCAGGGCCAGCCTGAACCACAAAGCGAGACCCTGTCTCCAAAAAAACCTAAAAAAAAAAAAAAAAAAATCTGTCTGTGGCCTTTGAAATATTTACTGCTGCTTGGAATTTAGTTCAGAAAGTCACCTAGAAAGTTTTAAAACATCATTAAAGAAAGTAATCAATAACACAGAATAATGAATGATTTGATCATTCTCAGCAGTGTTAGCTGGTAAATACTGAACAGTCTGGTAAAGGGGCCGGGACAGAGGAGGCCCTGATTTGTATTGTTTGCCCATTTTATGGTATCCATGCCAGTTCCAAGCTATCAACCTGACACTATTGAATAAGGACGTGGGGAGAAATGAACACAATCCTGGTGGGTCTCAAGTGACAGAGATCTGCTAGAGTGGATAGATCTCCAGGAGGAGGAAACTGAGCTCATTCAGCAAAGGAAAAACTCTCCACTGAAGTGGTGATCGTTTCTGCTTGAAGGCTCTTCTCTCAACCCTTTGGAAGTGATCACTTCCACTTTGAATGACAGAGTACCCAGTTATACTTTATGTGAGAGTAATTAGCAAAGATGTTATTGACCACAGAAAAAATCCTTCCCTCAATACTGCCCTTGGAGGATGTGACCAGGCCTCATCCCTTAATTATCAGCTAGGCAGAGCAACCTAACGGGTAAGAGCCCAAGCTGCAGAGTTCAGGTTTCTAGCTTCGAACCCTGACATTACCCTTAGTTCTCATTTATCTTGAGATCTTGGGAAAGTTATCAGACTCTGTAGAAGGAGACATTAATTGGGAATCTATCCAGTAGGGTTGCTGGGATTAAGGAGATTGACTTTCAATGAATATGACCTCACGTTGTGGTCACTAGCACCCAACCCAGGGCCTGGCACAGCATCAATGTACAAGCATTGTTGGTTGAACCGAGTTGACATGGAATGAAGCTATGATTCAGCTAGCATGGCAGGAGGTTGGAAAAGAATGTACTGCCGCCAAACTGCATGAACAAACTGTTGTTGAGAAAATGAGAATGGCATATTTCATTAAAAAAAATTAGTAGGTCATGGAATTATAGGATCAAAACTTAGTTTTCCAACTGTGGAATGATGAACACAGAGTGGGATAGGATCATCGTGCCCTCCCTTCACCCCATGTGCCAGACGCTGGGAATCTATAAATATAACATTTGTTACTGCAATAGATTTTATAGACTGCCATTGATTGAAATATCTCCTTTTCAGGCCTGTGCATTGCTTTTGGAACAATCTGACTGCTAGACTTTAAGCATAAATACTGTTCAATTTTATTCCTTTTGGTTCAGTCCGTTATTTGAATTAATTTGTTTCTTCTTAGTCAGCTCTGCAATGCATCATGTCTTCTATCCTGTCTAGCTTTTTGTTGTCTGCCATGTGTGAGGATAACTTTTATTTTGCTCTCTAAAACACTATGTAGGTCACTTCTAAGAACAGAGTCCCCTGATATGTCACTAAACACTTCTTCCCAGTTGGCATTAATTCATTCAACAATTTTTTTCTTTTTAGATAGAGATTTAACTCTTCTCCAGTCTATCAAAGTAAGCAGGAATCCATGATATAGTTCATCTTGTTCACAGAACGTCACGAGACTTTGCCAGAATGCTATGTCTGCAACATGTTTTCCCCACAGACAAAGTCTGTTAGAAAAGAAGCTGCAGCTAGTTTGTTGCAATCTGTTCCTGATTACTCTGTGTTAATTCCTATGACAACTTCTTTTTCTGAGTTGAACGAGGGATTTGTAATTCAAGTGGTGAATTTAACCTTATCAAGGTAGGAAAGAGTTAGATATTTGGGCACAATTCTAAGGGCAGTGAGAGACTACTGAAATTTTTTTAATAGAGATTATGTGACAAAGTTGAATTGCAAGAAAACCACCTAGCAGCAATGTTGGTGACAACCTCTAGAGAGAAACTTGTCTGAGATTGGAAGCTTCCTGAATTAATTCCAGTTGGGCTTCTGGGGTATGTTGGTCACAGTAATGAAGGCAGAAGGGAAACAAAACAAAACAAAGCCTTTGGATTTAAAAGGAAAAAAATCAGAAGATACTAATGAAGGAATGAGAGGTCTGAAAAACAAACCAAAAAAATATCTGTTAGGGCTTTGAAATCCGTTCCACATTGTTGAACAGTCAGAAAATAATATCAATTTTGCCACAAGGATAAATATGGCTGCTTAGGGTTGGAGTTGACCCAATGCCATGGCCCCCCAAGGGGGAGTCTCTCTACCCTGAGACTCTACCTGCTCCAACCGCTGGCAAAGGACCTTTCTATCTCCACATGGTTTGAGAGACATTTGAAAAATGTCTGTTTTAGAAATAAGTACTATTAGCAATATGAGGGAAACAAACTTTGAACAAAATTAAAATCAACAGTGAACTAACATCCACAGAGATAGTCATGGTTGACTCATGGTATTTTTAGTCTGTGGTGGCACGCAAGCAATCCACATTGTGTGACGCCGTTTTGGATATTTTCCTGAGCTGCAGATATGTGATCTGATACTCTTGTGATGCAGGGCAGTGGCAGAGAGCTGCAGGTCCCAGACACAAGATCACGAGGAAACAACTGGCACTGTGTAGTGCACGGTGTTGATCAGTGATGGTGATCTTTAGGCACAGATTATTAAATGCATTTTTCACTTACAATATGTTGAACTGACAGTGGGTTTGTTGAGATATAAGCCCATCGCAGGCTGAAGGCTATAAAGGAGGGCAAACATTTGGTCTGATGCATTATTCTGAACAAAGACACAAATTCTCCTGTACACACACTCAGAACCAACCAGAGCCAGAGTTAATGCTAGGGAAAGACCGTACAGGTGCCCAATGAAGTAGCCCACCAACTTCATAGGGACGACGTGTGAAGCGAGGGCTGTGAATGTACAGGACGAATTTGGATGTGGAAGTCATCAGCGCTGTGGGACAGGTGGAGAGAGGAGCGAACCCCACCTAAAGGGATAAAGGGAGAAACAAAAGATGGATCTTCTCATGAATATGGAAATCCACACCTATTCTGTTAATAATCTGTGATATGCTGCTGGTTTATTTCCTTTTGATTTCTGTAGTTAAATAAAGTAAGTAGTTTTGTAGTCCTCACCTATTCTGTTTCACCTAATCCCATGGAGAAATTGGGAAAACATAGGAACTTAGAATCCGTGGTTTTTTTGTGATGATCAAAAACTCTCAGTTATAGAAAATTAAAACGAGTTCTCTATTTCTCTGTGACGCATAATAGGGTAAGAATGAGGACCTCTCAAGTCTTCTAGATTCTGTCATAAAATTAGGAATGAGTGAGTTTTATATCTCATATCCCGGTGGTTGGCACCGGAGCCGACATGTGTGTGATATGTTGGTGTATGACTGGTGCTCCTTGGCTGTGCGTCTGTGTGGCCATGTGTGGCTGCTCACAAAGAGCCCTGTCTGATTTACTGCAGGTGCACATTCTTTACTGACCCATGTGGTCCTTCCAAGTCCCACTGTCCCTCCCCTAAACAAGCCACGTCTGAATTCTTACATCCCAGCTTACCACTGCGTTCCAGTTCGGACCACTTGACTCTCCCAGCTGTTCCCCTGCCGGCCTCTGTTGTAGCCCAGGACATGTCCAGTCCGGTCTTCTGCTGCAGTCACTCTGTTGACCTTTCCAACACTATTTTCTGTTCTCACTATCATGTTCCCTGTTACGGTTAAGTGACAGCCACACAGAACACAGGCACGGGGCACTCTCACAGCACGTGGGTCAATGTCAGCACTTACCACCTCATGCTGTAATAGTTTACATTTCTGACTTCTCTTCCCAGCCTGATGTGAGCCTGATGAAGGGCAGAATGGTGCTTCTTTGAGCTCAGCAGGGTGCCCGTCGCGTAGTAGGTCTATATTCAGTGCTTGATAAATGGGTGAGGGGTGAAATGCATAGATTTCTTGGGTTTGGAAGCTGTAGTTTCCTGTTGAACATGTTTTTAACAGTTATCTTCCATTATGTACAAAGCTTGTATCTATTTGCTCTTATTGAACCACTTCGACGCAGATGATGCTGAGGAAGGCTCTCATCTCATGGCTGGTGGTGTCTGAGTCTCTCGTTTGTTTCTGTACAGGTGGGGAAGTGGAAAGACAAGTCCCTGCAGATGAAGTACTATGTGTGGCCCCGAATGTGTCCTGAGACAGAGGAGCAGGAGGATGATCACCTGAGCATTGTGACCCTGGAGGAAGCACCGTTTGTCATCGTGGAGAGTGTGGACCCTCTGAGCGGGACCTGCATGAGGAACACAGTCCCCTGCCAAAAACGCATCATCTCTGAGTACGTGTAGCACTTGCCCCACAGGCCCCAGGTCGTATGGGAGAGTCACAGTGAACGCAGCTATTAGTATCTGCCTAACGTGGGACCTAAAACTTGGGAGGAGCTGAGCATCATATTCATTTCCCGCCCATAGTTGAGCTATGGAAACACGTGTAGCATTGTTGGGTGATGTCTGGTCATGTCCCAGGGATGAGTTGGGGGAATGACTGCTGAGCACCAGGCTGAGAGCCTTAGGCCTTGCCTGGCTTCAGGGCCTGGGCCTCCAGTTCGCCAAAGATTAAATTTACTTTTGGGACTGAAATATGCTTTCTCTCACTAGTGTGTGCCCAAATTTTAAGATTTATAGCCATGTTTGGAAATAGATCAGACTTCTCTATGCTGTCAGGAGTCAGGTGATCAGATAACCCTTAGGATCTATACCCTTTGCAGATGTATATTGTACTTCAATAGAACATTAACAATTTCCAGGAAATGTGGCTCAGTGTAATGAGAACATTGCAGATATAAGGTCTGATTTATTTGGTGTGGTGTGAAGGTGGGGGTTACTTTAGAGTTGTAGACTTTTATGACCAAGCACAATATTTTGTTTCTTGTACAAAGCTTTGCTTTTTGCCCTTCCTTTACATGGCTAGGAATAAAACAGATGAAGAGCCAGGCTACATCAAAAAATGCTGCAAGGGATTCTGTATAGACATTCTTAAGAAAATTTCTAAGTCTGTGAAGTTCACCTATGACCTTTACCTGGTGACCAATGGCAAGCACGGGAAGAAGATCAACGGAACCTGGAATGGTATGATCGGAGAGGTGAGTGTCAAGAAGGAAGGGCCATGTCTATTTCCCTTTATTTTGCTTCACTTAAGTATTCCTTAAAGTGCTCACTGCATGAATTTCCAAAAATATAAAATAGTGGAGAGAAGGTGCCATCCCCACCCCACAAAGGAAGTTGCTGCCAGGCCGTCCGTATTTCCCGTGTGCATTTTTGCCTTCCTGCATTCTCACCGGAGCGGCGCACCTTTCTCTGCAGGTGGTCATGAAGAGGGCCTACATGGCGGTGGGATCACTCACTATCAACGAGGAGCGGTCGGAGGTGGTGGACTTCTCTGTGCCCTTCATAGAGACTGGCATCAGTGTCATGGTGTCCCGCAGCAATGGGACTGTCTCACCTTCTGCCTTCTTAGGTAAACAATATGGGAAGAAGTGGACCTACAGACAATTGGGTGGACATGGGGCAGTTGCAGGAGCACATGGCCAAGCTCTTCCAGCCAGTAACAGGCTGGCCAGATGCTGGGCACTGCATGTGGGGACTTGAGAACTGACGATTCTCAAACATGGAAAACACAGAGTCAGAAAGATAGGAAAGTGTACTATCCTATAAGGAAACACTGCTGGACTAGTCAGCATAGGCCTCCTGTGGCCCTCTTCATATCACTGAGGCGTTATATGAGCTCATATAAATTTGCTTTACCTTGGGGCTCAGTCTCCTCATCCAAAGTAGAGGTCATTTCAACAAGCTCATCCTGAGGCTTCCTTCCCTAATACTTTCTGATTCTAGATATCATCAATATACCTATTTATTTTTAATTCTCTTTCAAGAATGGATATTGGCACTACCAAAATAGGCTTCCTGTTTTTACATGAATTTTTGAGGCTTTGCCAGCCAAGTTTATCTGAGGCTTTCTTCCACCCCACCCCATCCTGACCCATGCTACCCTCTACTTCCCCACCCTCCAGTGTCCCTTAAATGTCAGAAACCTTAGATATGATATAAGATTGGGTGAGAAAAGGCCACAGTTGCAATTAGATGAGGTCTTCTGTGAGCTCATACCCCCTTTTTTTTGCAGGGACTGTAGAACAAGGGGTGGAAAATAAAATGTTTGTCACCTTGAAACCAGAGAACATTGACAGGTAGCCTGGTTTTGTCATAAATAAGCTGTAAGTCCTTGGACGAGTCACAGTCACTCTAAGGGACCTCAAGATTTCCAAAATGAGGATAGAATAAACAGTGACTAGCATTTCTTTAAACTCTCTTCATAAGGAATTAATTCAATTAATGTACCACTAAGTGGAATTACAGGTTCTGTAGAACTTTGCTGTAAATTACAATGTACTCAAGTTTCTTAGCTAATCTTCTTATTCATAGTGAAGCAATTTCTGGCCCTGCCAACTTTATGTGAAATGTTATTAGATAGTACACACTGTACGCATTAATCCTCATAGCTGCTGGGTGCAATTTATTTGCACTTTTCCTTTATAAGGGTGATTGGAACACTGATAGATACAAAGAAAAATGTAATTCTAACTCTTACTAGTTTATCACTGTCTGTAACGTCTAAACTAGAAGAGTCAGTGAGCTCTAGAATGGCAGAGATGCCACGCAGAGGGTTCTGTGTGTCTTGAGAAAAGTCATTAGGTACAAGGCCAAGAAAAACCAGTGTTTATTGAACATCTAATATGTGATGTGCCAGGCATCATTGTGAGTGCTTTCATTTTTATTAACCCACCAACACTATTATTACATCCATTTTATGATTTAGGAAAAGCAGATCTAAGATAAAGTCTAGTTATAGTAGCTTTCAAAACCTGTGGTCTACACCACATCTGGTCGTTTTGAATTCTACCCCTGACCACGGAAGCTGGTCACCAGTGCAACATGGCACAATGGAAAGAGCAGGCTTTCCCCTCAGAGCACCCTGTTTTTTTAGCTCCACTCTGCTAGTTCTCAGCGTGAACCAAGAACTTATATTAACTTACTTCTTGGTAAGAACGTATGGTAATCCGTGACGAAGGGACCATGAAAAGGGTTACAATTAACAGTGTGTGATGAAAAAGCTTTGTGTATTGAGAAGACCAGTATAGATATTCAGGGTATTTTTGTGTTGCCCTAAGCTCAGTGGGGGAGGGAGCTGACTCAGGAGTCAACCAGCTACTCCCCAGTCTTAGAAAAAGAGTGAAATTGAAGTAGGATTGCAATCAATTAGAGTCAAAGATGGAGAAGGTTTCCCTATCACAGAGAGGCTTTGAATTATACTATCTATGCTTGAGTCTGTGGCTGCCATTGAAAGGTTTTATGTTTCACAGTTGGTGTGTTGAACTCTGGGGCTTTATTAAGTTTCTTTTTAAATTGATTAAGTGACCAAGCTTTTATAATTCCTTTGGAAGTTCAATAGTAAAGTAGGTTTCAGAGTGAGAAATATATTTTCTAATTGTCAGCCAATTTTCCCCCTTTCTCAACTTCATCTTTATTAATGATTTGGAAGATAGGAGAGACAGCATGTTAATTCACTTAGTTATGAGTTTACAGTGTGATGTGGCAGCCGAAAAGGCCAGGACTATTTTAAGACACAATGGGAGAGCACTGCATCATGGGACAGAATGGCGATTGTACCTTGGTGAACAGAGAGCTTCTGAGAGACAGCTTCTAGAAGAGTCTAGTATTCGGCTTCTAGACATCTCTCGGCCAGAGAGAGTCAGTCAACTGGAAGGGAGTCATCAGAAATTATTAAAGATATTAAAGAAATTATATATAGCACATTCTTGCTGTCATGCCTGGTCTTATGCCATCAACGCTATCATCTAGAAATAGGAGAAATATTGGAGGATGGCTTGTGATTATTTCCTGAATCTCACATTCTGCATGTTTCCATGTCCCTTGTTAGATTCCTACTGCAGCAGATGCTGATTTTCAGTGTAAATAGAATTTTCATTTAGACTTATAAAGATGTGCAGTGAAAGATGCCAAAACAAAATAGGTTGAAAAGATCAATCTAGGCTAAAAATTTTAAGAGAAATGGGTAGGGGTGACTGTTTGTCATTACTATGAAACCAATTCAACTCTAGTTCATTAAGAAGTCATTTGAGGCCGGGGATTTAGCTCAGTGGTTCCGGCGCCTGTTTTACAAGCGCAAGGACCCGAGTTCGATCCCCAGTAACCACATAACAATACTGGGCGTGAGACTCACCCCAGCAGCAACCAGTACCACATACCACAGTGCCGGGCGTGGTGGCTCACACCTGTAATCCCAGCACTCGGGAGGCAGAGGCAGGAGGATTGCTGTGATGTGAGTTTGAGGCTGAGCTCAGGGCCAGCCTGAACCACAAAGCAAGACCCTGTCTCAAAAAACCTTAAAAAAAAAAAGAAGTCATTTGAGGGCCGGGGATTTAGCTCAGTGGTTCCGGCGCCTGTCTTGCAAGTGGAAGGACCTGGGTTCGATCCCCTGTAAGCACATACCATACTGGATGTGGAGACTCACGCCCAGCAGCAACCAGTACCACACACCACAGTGCCGGGCGTGGTGGCTCACGCCTGTAATCCCAGCACTCGGGAGGCAGAGGCAGGAGGATTGCTGTGATGTGAGTTAGAGGCTGAGCTCAGGGCCAGCCTGAACCACAAAGTGAGACCCTGTCTCAAAAAAAAAAAAAGAAGTCATTTGACTTGAAGAGGCAGTGGCAGTGGTGCAGGCTTTGTGGGGAGCCCCCTTTGTCAAGTGCCCTTAGAGCAAACACGACACTCTGAGGGTTCACTTGAACCTTACCTAGTACTTCTTGCCATTGTGCCTTTTACACAAAGACCAAAATACAGGTTCAGCAATTCCAGAAACTGTACAAATCTCCGAAGGTTCACAAGCATGATGTTCTCCTCCTCATGTGTTTCATAGAAAAACAACCGCCGTATGCTTACCCATCTGGGGACTGAATTTGCTAAGGCCTATATTATCTCTCTCTAACCTAGTCCCTGGCTCACCAAAGGCGTATAACAGCCATGCTCTTTGATTTCCCCCAAACTTATGTTTCCATGAGCAAGTGACTATGGGAGGTAATGATATCTGTTTGTTCTCTGCTCTGACCCCGGGCGGGTTTTCTTTTCCTCCCCAGAGCCATTCAGTGCTGACGTGTGGGTCATGATGTTTGTGATGCTGCTCATCGTCTCAGCCGTGGCTGTCTTTGTCTTTGAATACTTCAGCCCTGTGGGTTATAACAGGTGCCTCGCTGATGGCAGAGGTAAGGCCAGCGGGAACCACTGCACTTCTGCATTTATTCCAGTCTGGGAATCCAAATCTTTGTACCCTTCGTTTGCTATGTGAATCCTTTCTGATTTATCCAATTCTAGAAGAAATAACTGATCAGTTTGAACTTGTGTCCCCTCTTGGCATATACCAGCTCTAAGTCAAGTTCTACCCCCAGGGAAATAAGAGGAAAGATTGATAGTAAACACAGCTAGTGTAAATATGTCACAGGAAACTGTTTGGATAACCTTAGGCTGTGGACAGTTGTTTGTTGGAACAGATGTGATTAACAAGGCAGACTGTACACATATGTTATGAGGAAGGAAAGATGGGCTGCCCCGGGGAATATGCAGATGGTCATGGCTAGAAGAGCTCCCTTACACTAAAGACCCTGTGTAGGCACGAGCATATGTCCCTGTCTCAGCTCCCTTGCCAGGTAAGAAAAGTGTTGGATGCATGAAATAAAATAGGTGGAGACCAGTTCCCACCCACAGTTATTACAGGGGGTCCAGTTTCCTGGACCCTCAGGTGAGAGGGTTGTCTGTGTGTTTGAAACATTTATGATACTTTTTTAAAGTTCACTGGTTTTCTGAAGGGGAATATGAGATTCTTGTATGTAGCTCCTCTAAAACTTCCTGAAAACCCCAAGATTGAGAAATGTTCTACTTCCTTTAAGACATCTCCTTCCAGACTGGGAGTTGTCCTGGGGAGTTTTCTCTGAGAGAAAAAAAATGTTTATCCTTCACTCCTAGTAAGAATTACCCCAGCAGCACTTTAAAGAAAGGTACTGGGACCTTCTTTTCTGATCATTAAGTCTAGGGTGGAGCTCAGCACACTTGATGTTTCAAAATAATGGTTCTCTACCTTGGTTTCACATTAGAATAACCAGATCAACCTCAAGAACTTTACTAAGAACTTCTAGGGATGGGTATGAGGCAGCAAAATTTTGTGAATTTCCCCTCATTCCTCCATTGAATTCAAAGGCCAGGGTGGGAGCCCCCATTTCACTGATGGACTTCTAAGTGGAGACCTAGCTCTTTATTTGGCCTGTGTATCCTGAAGTAGAATTATTAACATGCACCCTGAAGGATGGTATAGTTAGTGACTCTGCACCAAGCTACAAGCTAGGTCATTCAGAAGCTCTGACATCTATCCCAGACCGAGGGGCTCCAGTAAGTGAAACTTCTGGGAATCATGTGAGAATACACGCAAGTGGACAATGCCAAGAGTTAAAGTTAGTGCCGGTGTCCTCTTAGCCTTGAAAAATTTCGAGAAGATGAAAAGTCCAGATTTACAAAACCCAGAACAAGCACGTACCACAGAATGCTTATCTTCACAGAAGGATTCTTCACAATGCCACTTTGAATATCAAGTCCCTCTAGAATATTCTACAATTTACAAAACTTTGATTTGTAAACAGTTTTTTAGTTATGCATCTGTTGCATGAAATAAGGTCCACATACACAGATGTGTGCACACGGTGAGATACCAAGTTTGACATGTGTAGTCCCTGATGATTGCGTTGGCTGAGCAGATGCTGTCGGGATCACAGCAAACATCCTCAGACTTGTGTTAATAGGTTGTAAAATTGTGCAAGCAGATGTTCATTGCTACAGTGGAGAGGCTACTAGGGATCCAGGCAACAGGCAAGATTTCGCCTCCACCTAGAGGAGATAGCAGTGAGGTCACGATACACTGATGGGCAGAAGCCCTCGCACTGTCCACGTAAAGATCAGATGGAGAAAGTCAAGCCAAGGACAGCTACTTGCTCCTCTTAGATCCACGACCGGGGGCCAGGAGTCCGTGACTTCCTCTCTGGGCTTCTCAGTCACCTTTTATGTAGAAGCTACTACTGTAGGAAGCATGTTAAGAAGTGCTTTTGAGCCACAGCAGGGAGGGGAGTAGGTTGTCTTCGAAATATTGAGTGCTAAGTGCTGGAAACCAAAGAAAAACTAGCAAAAAGTGCATTCAGAGCCATCCAGCATCCACATACCTGGATTTGAAGGAGACTTTTGACAATGGTAGAGAAGATTCGCACAGTTGTCTCTGATGTGTTGGATGGTGAAATGCTTCTTGGGTGGATTCAGATATAAACATTTGGAAAAGCACTAATAGTGGCCCTTGTGTGATCATAGTGATATAGCTTGCCTTTGCTGTTCAACTTTCACATAATCTTGATGGTCTTGCATTTGACAGCAGGAGAATTGTTATTTGGAGGATGATTTCACACAGACCCCCCCCCCCAAGGCTCTCGTTTTTCTACCAAGGAAGAACTCTCTTCTGCCTTCCTTGGGCTCCAAGGAGAGGAGAGACACAGATTCTCACATTTTAAAATTGTTTATTAAAAGGTTCAGTCTTAGTTGAAGGGGATTTTTGCTCTGAGCAGGGACTTTGTAGCTCTGGCTTAACTTTCCGTCCTCATCTTTTTGTTGTGCCAGAGCCAGGCGGCCCATCTTTCACCATCGGCAAAGCTATTTGGTTACTCTGGGGTCTGGTGTTTAACAACTCCGTACCTGTGCAGAACCCAAAGGGGACCACGTCCAAGATCATGGTGTCGGTGTGGGCCTTCTTTGCTGTCATTTTCCTGGCCAGCTACACTGCCAACTTAGCTGCCTTCATGATCCAAGAAGAGTATGTGGACCAGGTTTCTGGCTTGAGTGACAAAAAGGTAAGAAACCATTTGAAACCTACCATCTTTCCCTCGATCCTAGTCTGAGCCCTATTCAAAGTTTTTGTGTACCTGTTAATTTTCTAAATCTTTAGAATCAATAGTTCTTTCTTATGTTTTCTTGAATTAGGACATGGGAACAGAAATCAGTCTCCCTACTGAAATAATATTATTTTGTGTTTGCTTCCTGGTTTGTAAAAGTACACCCTGGGCTGCAAATAAGGAGTTGAGTGTGTTCGCAGCTTTCTGAGTACGTGGTAGTTCTTGTTGGATGCAGTTGAGTGGCCTGTCAGCTCCAGGCTGGCTCTCTGGTGTGTTATTAGAGGGCCGCCCCTGTGTACCCACACTGAGGGGATGGGAGCATTCTGGCCTCATTTTCTTCCCAGTGGTGTTTGGCTGTGGGCTCTTCCTTTGTTCCTGTGCGCACCCGTGTGTTCCCAGGGCTGAGCAGGAGGAGTTCACATTGTGTCTTAAAGAAAAGTAAGTGCTATTTAACCTAATGACTGCCCCTGTGCGCTGCTGATGAATGGGTTGGCCCCGGGCCCATGGCAGGCCTCCTGTGGGCCTGTGCAGTTGAGGGAAGTATCCAGTGGAAGTATCTGTGACTGAGGAGACGTAAAATCCATTCTAAATGCAGGTGTACAGGAAATATGGGAGAGGTGTCTCCCGAGACCGTGGTGGCTGGGGTGGTGGTCTAAGACAAGTGACCAGAGCTGCCTTTGGGAAGTGATTGGTAAAGCTCATGGTCAAAACAGTGTCTGAGACTTGCGCTCACAGCACATCTCCTACTCATTGTTTCTTTCAAATTTAGAAAATGTGGCTCTCCACCTCTCTTTCCCGGGTGAATCTGTGAAACACAGGCAGATACCTTTAGGTCAGTGAGTAATACCTTGTCACCTGGGTCAGACGTCCCCAAGATAAGCCGTAACCCTTAGGCAAATGGTTTCAAAAGAGTGATCAGAAAATATGCCGTCTAAGGGGCTCGGGGTCTGATGTTTTCCCATCTGTTTTTACTTCAAGAATATTCAAAAGCATATGAAAGATGAGCAGCTTCTTGATGGAAGAGTATATATAATTTATCGTGTTTACCTTTTTATGTTTTCCCTTTTACTGATACGTCTTTTTACTTTTGGTAAATTACTTTTTTACTATTTTGAAAGTCATTTCTTATATTTTCTTCTCCCTTATTTTTAAATTTTTATTTATACTTTCATCTAATACATCATTTATTACAATTTATCCTCTAGCCATCCTTCTATCGATTCATTTCTACACATTTTTCTTCAGCAGTAGTTGCAAAAGCGATGTGGTGGTGGTTGCATTGGAGGAAGATGTCTAATTCAAATTTGCACCCACTTCTGGAACCCAGGCAGTAATGGGGTTGAGAACTACATTTTTAGAGCTCAGGATCTTGATGTGACCTGGGAACCACACTCACCCTGCAATGTAGATGTGGCAGCAGTTGATGGCTGTGCCCCCGTGTGTGGGTTCCAGAGCTATGGTGGAAAGTGTATTAGCATCAGGGCACAACCAAGAGGTAGTGAGTACGAAACCGCACAAAATAGGGCAGGATCATGTAGCTTTGCAGTGATGTGCCAGAGTCAGTGCGGACCATGTCCCTGCTCATGAATGTATTTGGCAAAGTCTTGTCAATAGGCATCAACATGGCAGAGGTGTGATGGCCCACAGCCTGCTGGGAGGCAGTAAGAGGGGACTGCTATAGATCGTAATTTTTTTCAAATGTCCCTGAACATTCCTTAGTGCACTGTATTTATCTTTCTCATAATCTCGTGGGTCACTCAGCTACAACTGAATGCATTTCTGTTTCAATTAAGCATAATTGGATGAGGGGAGATTGTTTTGCTTTCTGAAACTTTAGAAGAATTTATTATCTTAGGCTACTTCTAGAAGAGCTGGTATGTACCTGTTTGTCCTACATATCTGGGTGGTCACGTTCTAAAAGTTGGACCCTGTCCCTTTCTGCATACAGTAGAGGGAATTGTGTCTGACTTCTTTTCCTGCCCTGCTCTACCTCTTGAGGCCTTTACTAGTGATTTCCTGGGCCCCTCTGGTCTGCAGTGTTGTTGGATGATGCATGGGTTCCTTTGTCCAAGTGTCTAAGACGTCCTCAACTCCTTGTCTGCCCTGGCTAGACTTCATCTGTGGATCTGTCTGGGAAGCTTTTCTTCCCAATCCCTACTCACCAACCCCTACAGAAACTTCAAGATTAGAGGTCGCTTTACTTGTGAGGGTCTTTGCTTGGCTCCTCTGGGCAGCTCGTCCCTCTTTTCTTTGTCATAGCAGCTGTTCACATTCATGTTCATTTGTAAAAATCTATAGATCTGGACCTAATGATTTCCCCTCAGTGACCATAACTTGCTCATCATTAAGACAGAGAGATACATTAATAAAATTTCAAAAGTACAAAGTCTGTGCGGGCAGTGTGTACTTAAGAATCTCCTACACCGATAGTGGACTCAGTATACAGGGAAAAAAAAAAAAGCACCCAATAGCAGGAACCTTTTAACAGCTGTTTATTCTGAAAATGACTGAAGATGCTTATCTAGTATATTTCAAAATTTTGCAAATGACAAAATAGTAAAGTGTAAGCATCCTACCAGAAAGTGTCAACATAATTTACATAATTATAGAAAACATTTAAGTAACTAATGACATATAACTACATATTAGTGTCAGGAATAGTTATAAAAATCAGGAGAGTATTTTAAAAGTGTACTTAAAATGTCAAAATTCATATTAGTTTTACTTCAAAACACCTAAAGAAAACAAAGTCTTGGGACCGGCATGGTAATGAGTGAAAGGAAATGTATTCTCTGAATTCAGAAAAAGAAATACAATGCAGACATTGAAACAATAATGTGGAGAGTAGAAATAAGATGATTTTGTAGATTGTGATTTCCTGTGTAATGACATTTCCACCAAGCAGAGTAGCATTTACAATGGAGGAGGGCTCCTAAACTTGTTATGAGTATCACAACTGACAGAGCTTCTATATAATCCACATAAAATGGTTACTGTTTTGCAGTGGTGATGGAAAGATATTGGTAGCCTTTAGATGTATAGCATTTTAAAAGTTAGTCTTCAGTGTTTTGATGGAAAAATTGTAGTGAGATTTCATTTGTGTTAGGGTACAAAATGAGAGTTTAGCATTAAATTCCCAGCCTGTGTTTGTGCCCTTTTTGACTGGATAGCCTTGATGGTAGCGTTGTCCAGTGAGCTGGGAGCGGCTCCACTGTGTGCTGTCACTAAATGTGGTGCAAGTGCTGACATTCAGCAGCCGGACTGTGCGACCCTTCAGCTCCTCCTTGGCGGGAGGGTGTGAGGAAGCCGGTGACATCAAGCTCCACCCTCTCCAGATGGACTTCTCCTTTGCAGCATCTGCCAACCAGAGTGTGAAGCCAGGTGAAGGAGGGGAACATATTTGGAGGATATTAGGTCCATTACTGATGCCACATATTTGTAATTTGTATAATGTCCTTATAGTTGTGACTAGTCATATTTCACAAACAAAGATATTAAGACTAAGAAGCTTGGTAACTTTGCTAAGGTTACACATTATCCAGGGTCAGAGTCAAGGTTCACATCCCCTTACGTTTGACTCTGAAATCACTCTGCCAGGATGTTTCCCTTTAGCTAACACCATGTGATCGTTGTGACACGGCTGATTTGTACTGAGATCCTGCCTCTGCTTTCTCATTTGATTTCCTATCCTCTCATTTCATGACTTCAGAGTTGAGGGCAGGCTCAAGACTTATTCCACACTACAGGAGAACAGGTACTAAATTGTGTTAGTTAGCTTTCTAGTTCTGTGACAAAATATCTGATATACATATCTTGAAAGACGAAAGGTTCAATTTCTCTTGTGGTTCCAGAGAATTCCGTCTGTGCTCACTGGACTCTGTTGCTTCTAGGCCTGCGGTGAGGCAGAAATATCATAGTAGAAAGTGAGGCAGAGAGGAGCTGCTCACGTGGCAGCTGGATAGCAGACAGAGATGCAAAGAGCCCTAGAGGAAAGGGCAGGACAAGATATGGTCCCCAAGGTCAACTGCCTATGACCCACACCTTCAGCTAAGCCCTACACCCCATTTCCATCACCTCCTTTTAAAGCCATCAAATTATGACACCTTTGCAGATGAAGTGAGAACTGTGATGATCCAACCCCACCCCCAAAAGCCCATCAGCAACCAAGCTTTCAACATTATGAGCCTTTTAGGGAATGTTTCATGTCCACACCATAATAGCTCCATTCAACCTGGCCTTTCTTAAGGCACAAGCTACTGTCATTATTCTTGCAACTCATAAAAAGATTATCCATGTTGTTATTGGTAGTATAACTTCAACCATAATAACTCAGCTAACATTTTTCAGCTCTTTTAAACCAGGCATAATGCCAAATACGTTACACACAGTAAGAACTGTGATTATCTTATGCAATGGTTCTACTAATACCTTTTTCTGTAGATAAGACAACTACAACTTAGAGAGGTCAACTAATTTGGCCCTCTGATATTCCTGGCATTCTGTAGATCTAAAATAGACCCTGTCATCAAATTTAGACCTTGAGGCTTTTTCCAGTTAATCTACTTTCTTTCTATCCTCCCTTATACATTATCAAAGTTTAACAAGTCTGATTCTTTTCCTGTGTTAAAAAGTAAGCTGTCTAATTAATTGAGCCATAATAATTAGACAGTCTTCTAACATTTGTTCTTTATTTGATAAGTCTTTTAGAAGCATTACTTTAAGTAGACAATAATGGTGATTTCCAGTAGTTGGGCAGGTTAATGGCTTTTAAATCAACTATAACCTGTCAGAGGGTGACCCTGACCTTTCAGCCTCTGTTGGATCGTGGTAAGTAGGGGCATCAGGAGAGAAAAGGGTCAGCTATGGAGTCATGGGCTTGAAGCTGGGTGGGAGGAAACCTTCAGGTATGTGGATTCAGGTCACAGGAAGTTTGCTGTATGACCATCAGGCTCCGCACAATATTTCAGCACATCTTACTTCACACATTCCTGTCAGCACTGTAATGCACACAAATTGTATTTTGCAGTTCTTTTTCTCAAGGAACTGGAGGAACTTTATTAACTCTCAGAAGTCAACAAGGTGCTCAATCTATTCAGAGGGCAGCTATCTTTGCCTGCAACATTGGAAGTACAATCAGAATGGCTCTTCTTTTTTCATTAATTTATTTCAATATATTTTTATTAGTACATGTTTGCAGTATGTAATGTTTACATTCCTTGTTTGAAGTTGGCTTTTTTGAATGATAATTAGTCTGCTCTCTCTGGGAAGCACTACAGAGTCTGAAGTCAGTTGCATCCACTGTAGATACAGACTGATGCGATGGTTGAATGTCCCCTCTCATCTAGACACTGAATGGCTATTTTAGCAGCATCGAAAGGAAGAACTTCAGAGGTGGTTCAATCGAGAGGGCCCTGCTCTTACACAGGGGTTGACATCACTGCCTTGGGAGGAGATTCGTTTTCACAAGTGGGCTTGTTTTAAAGGCGAGTCTGGCTTCCTTGGCCCTCCTGCTCCTCCCTCCTTGTGCTCTCTGACTCATGCTCATGTTTCTGTGCCATGTGATGTCTCTTAACACATTTTGACACAGCAAGAAGGCCCTTGCCAGCTGTCCACACCATGCCCTTGGACTTCCCAGGATCCAGAACTGTGAGGAATAAATGTCCATTCTTTATAAATCACCTAATTTGTGTCATTCTGTTAATGGCAACATAAAATATACTAAGACAGCAGGATATTACTTTTAAACTTTTAAATCCACACACAAGTAACTAAACGTGCATTCTTGAGGAAAACCAGTATAGTGATAGGCAGTTCTATGCCACCCCTATCCAGAGATGTTTAAATGGTATTTGAGCATTTGCGAGGGAATAGGGCCATACTTCCCACTGTACAGATGTTTTCCTTTCCCTGTTAATTTTAGGCTGCAAATCAGTAGAAGGCAGCTAACCTCAACCACCATTTTACGCTCTGGTCCTAGCTCAGAGCATGTTGGTCAAAACATGGAATGCTGGGCAAAAAAATCAGCTCCCTAGGGAAGCAGCTGGTATGACTAACTAGCCTGGGTGCTAGCAAGAAGGACCGGGGTTAGACAGCCAGGAGCTGATGGAAATGCAAGGGGATGATTCATGCGTGGGAGTCCTCTGGGACTGTCAAGCAAATCGTCCTCTTGTTACAGCTGATCGCAGGCAGATCTGCAGGAAACTGTCCAAACGCAAAAGTCTCCACATCCTGAGAGAATCTGAAATGTGCAGTGTGCACATGGGTTGGAGAGAGGACATCTTTTTTTGCCCCTAGTTTGCAGACTCAGTCTGACCCCTTGCACTGTCCCAAATACTGAGCCTGCCCCATTCCTACCAGGGTGACCACTCTCTGGATGGGCCCAGCACAGACTTCCGGATCTTGGCCAATCCCAGGCTTGTCCATCGGGGTCAGTACCACCATTTGTTCTCCAGTGTTTTTGAAGCGTGGGTGTAGGATGTGCTGCAACAGATGCCCTTGAACCTTAATTTCTGAAGCCATCTGAACAAAGACAGGAAGTCCTGAACCTCAGCTCAACATCTGGGCTCAGTAGTGGTTACCCTTCAGTCTTAAGGTGCAAAGGATTAATGTTGACCACTAGACTCCTGGCAGGGTTGCAGAGACGCCTCTTCTGCTCTTTGTGTCCCCTTCAGGTTCTTCCCCTTGAGTGGCCACCTCCTTCCTGACACTCCCTGACTTCTCACACAGAGTTCTTGCCTTTAGCTCCCGCTATCCTGGGGGCCCTGTCGTGTGTTGAAGGATGATACCTATCTAGTATAGCCACACTCTAATCTGAAACCCCTATGAACATTGACTTTATTTTGAGAAAAGCATCTGCAGATGTAAGCAAGACCTCAGAGTGAGATTTTCCTGGATTATCAGGATTGATGTGACATCTGGTGACACATCCTTCTAAGAAGAAGGCAGAGAGCTCTGACACTGAAGAACAGAAAGAAAATAGAGAAGGGCCTACAAAGACAGTGGCGGACATCAGCAGAATGGAGGCATAGCAACATGTGAGCTGCCAGAAGCTGGAAGGTGCAAGGAATGAAGTCTCCCCCAGGGCTTCCAGAGAGAACACAACCCAGCTAACACCTTTAAGTTGGTATTTCCAGCCTTCTGAACCAGGTGAAAATAAGTTCCTATGTGTGGTAATTTGCTCTGTCAGCAGTAGGAACCTAAGACAACGCCTGCAGGAGTCTGCATGGCCAGGGTGAGATGGCTACACCCTCTAGATTTCAGAGCTCCTCCTTGTCTCAGCTGCCTTCCTTAGCCACCCAGTTCCACCCTTTCCAAGTCAGTATCAGAGCAACATCAGCCTGATTTCTAACCTCCTTTGCCTAGAAGAACTGATGTACTTTACACAAGAGTCTTCATGGAGATGTGGCGACAGATAGATGGAGTTTTATCTTAATATTAAGGAGACAGTAAAAAAAAAAGTTGTTGTCATGTGCACCCTTTTGTCGCACCCTTGATTCTGACCAGTATCATTTCCTCACAAGACGTAGGGCACTACTTGTGCATGTACTTCTCCACACTTCCTGCAGGCCTCTAGAGAAGTCACTCTCAGAGGGCACTGAGAGCGTGTTTCTATATGGTATGCCATTTTCATAAGTCCTTTGTGAGGAAGATTTATTAATGTGCTTTTTCATTTTCTGGATTTTGCTGTGTGGTTCTGGAACTAGAGGGAAGTTTATTTGATCATCGGGCACTGATCACTTCTCATTCGCCAGTGGCAAACAAGTGTCCTGTCTCTGCTTGTAGAGAGACACTGTTTGTCCTTATTACATAAGAGCACATGTCACCCCACATGTATGTATTTGTGTTCATTTATCCATCCTCCAAAACTATATAAATATAACAAGATTATGTAACTAGGGACTTACCGTTCACGTAACTATGTAAGGAACGCACGTTTCCTACGTAGAACTTAAGTTTTATCAGATGGGCCTCAGAAAGGTTGTCTTTCTCACTAGAAAGAGAAGGTAGATTTACCTCCTTCTGTCCGTTTTAGTGGAATGATTTTTCTACAAAATGAACTGAAGTAAAACCAAAGAGAGAAGGACAGAAGGAGAGAGAGAGATGGAAAGAGGATGACAGGGAAAAGGGGAGAGGGAAGGAAGCAGAAAAGCATCAGAATCTAAGCTTGGGCTAGCCGTGCTGTTACTCTTCTTAAAAAAATATTCCTCTGCAAAATACTACCTTCTCAGAAGCTTCCTGAACTTCAGTTTTTTAAATGCAACTGTGCAAACGAGGATGAGTATGAATTCAGTTTTGCTGTCTGAATTGAATTGAACTGGACCCACAGGCAAAACCATCAATATTGAACAGTTGACAGTTTTAGTTAAAAACTCAGTGGTAGTGAAAAGTCAAAGTGCTCGACACAGGACCCTCTACTTTAAACTTGGGGTGTCCTGGAAGTGGAAGAAGCCCCAGAGTCCTGTTTGGAGCCATTCAGGTCATGAAGTCCATTTATGGCTTCCAGGTCTGACCCCTGTGCACAAAGTCGTTTCTCCCCAGGGGAAGAGCAACTGAGTGGTCGTTACAAGTCTCGGGTTGTCAGAGACTCATTCCATTAGCTGGTTGTTGAAGACATCTTCGTTCTGAAGTTTATTTACATCAAAGAAAAAAAGAGAGCTTTCCAGTATCCTTTTCTCTCTGATTAAAAACAAAAATTATAAATAAGTGTTTCAGTCCAGAGAGACTAAGCTTTTATATGTGCACTAAATCTTGAGTTGTGGGTTGGGGATGGATTAAGAATTAGTGTTTCACTTCTGAGCAACTGAGTTCGAGTCCTTTGAGACAAATTAATGCAGCATGAAAATTTATATGTGGCCAAAGGCATCCAGCCTAGAATGAATCAGGTTTTGGAGATGTCAGAATTGCATTCACAATGCAAATTATGGCCTGGGCTGGCTCTGGGCTTTTGTGGATATCAGCCTTGTTGCCCTCCTCATGCCTCTAGCTCTTAGGGTGGCAAGAGTGGCAAAGGTTCTCACCGGACTAAGTGCAGCCTGTGATATTTTGGGAAACTTTTTGCAGAGCTGGACATTTGCAAGGGTCATTGGGGACCAAAAGCTGCCCGAGACTGGGGAAGCCCAATCATATTGTTGACTTGTCCACATCAAGATTCTTTCCAGCCTGGGTCACAAAGAGTCATTTAAACACTGTTTACACATATAAACACCGTGTGATCTCAGACCTTTCTCCCGTACTTTAATCCCATCCTCTTTGAGTGGGAGCTTCCATTCAGAGTGGCAAGGGCGTTGGCGCGAGGTCAGGAGATTCCTGAGAGCTGCCAGGGTGGAGAGAAGAAAATAAGCAGACAAGCTTTCTGGCCAAGGAAACAGCTTGGAATTTCAGGAGAGCCCAGGAATAGGAAGTTCAGGGTCTCAGATCCCCACTTAGAAATTACATAATTAGTCTGTATCAGTAGTTCTTTCTGTTGGGGTGCACAAGGAAGGGGAGCTACCAAAAAAGCATTTGGGCAAGCCAGAGTGCTGATACCAGAATCACAAGCGTGCACATCCAACCGGCTGCAAATGAAAAGAAGTACCGCACCCTTCAAGAAGAGGGCCAGGAAGCTGAGAATGAGAACAAGGCTGTGGGAGCTACTTCGGGACACATTATTAGAGGGCTGCGGCATTTTCCTCCCTTTGATCTATTTGTTAAGTCCTGAACCTACTTTGAGAGACGCATTTGGAGAGCTTGACATTCACCCCTGCGGTTAGAATGGAGAAGAGGCCACCTTTTGACCCATGTGCAAGAGAAATGAATACGACAGGATTTTGGCTAGAGTTGCTGCCCTTGGGGAAACCAGGATCTGCTTCTCAAGGTCAGAGCAGGTCACGAGGGAAGGAGAGAGTCAGCCTGGGCCTGGGGGAAAAGAAGTGATTTGCAAAGTCCCCAACATAGAGTGCTTCCTGACCACAGAAAGGCAACCACAAAAGAGTCTGGAGGGCTGTCACCAAAGGAGGAGCTGCTGATAGTGATGGAAGTGACCCGCTTCGTGGAAGGGGGTGCAGACCAGCGTTCTCCTCCAGATGGTCTCTGGGGAATTACTGAACTTTCCTAGAGAAAGCATCTGCCACATTCTCCTTGAGTGCTGAGTGACTGCAACCGTATTGTCAGGAAAGTGCCTTCCTTGCCCTCTGGCTCCCCCTTTGGCTACCCTACAGCCCCAAGCATAGGAAAACAGCCTGGCACGGTCCATCAGCTCTGACTTCACTTTAATTTTTTGGCTAAGTGATAGCCACTGGGACCCCTAGTCCCAAGTCTACCTATTTTTCTCTGTCATTATTGAACTGTCTCATAAACGTAAACTATGTGATGTATCCTACCCTCTCTGGGCTGGCTTCTTAGATTCTCAAGGTGTGATTCTCAGCCTCAGGTAAGAGGCCACTATCTACCCAGCTGTGAGTACAGAGGAACCTTGAAGACACCGCTGTTCACTGTAGTCCCGAACCATCGCTAGTGATGGTTCCCAGTAGAGTTGGATCCAAATAGAGTGGAATCTTGTTGTCTTTATTTGTGTCTCTATGCCCATTTCAGAGCTTTTTAAAAGTCCACAGAGGGGTAAATGTATCAGAAACACTGAATGCTGTTGGTTGTCGTATTTCCTTTCTTATGGGGGTAAGCAGTGTATTTAATTGAACTAGAAAGGACAAAGATCCAGGATTTTTGGAGAAAAGGAAGAAAGAGGAAAAAATTGGAGAGAAGGACAACGCACCTACTCCATCTCTTCATTCTCATTTTAGTGGGATAAATAAAACAAGAGCTATATAAACAGATCCTGAAACATTTGTGATAAGGAGACCTCGATAGCTTAAAGCTGTAAACCACATTGATACTAAACTTCCTAAATGCTTAATTCTGTAAAAACTTCCCCAAGCCTCTCACACTATCACTAGCACCACTGCAGTGCCGAGACAAGTATAAGCCAGTTAAGTTTTCTTTTTTGCAAGAACTGATTGCCAACAGACCCTGAGACAGCTGGAACTCGGCCCTTTTTGGACTGGGTACAAAGGAGATGTTGAGCTGTGTTATCCTGGTACTGAGACCATAATGCTGTGATTTCTAATGATGTCTCCTAGTGGCCTCAACTACAAATTGAACAAGATGGTTAACAGCCTTGCATTGTGAAGGACACTGCAGTCCGGAACCTCCGGGGCAGAGACACCTCTGGGGAGGTGACACTTTTCTTGCTTCCAGAAAACTAAAAATGCACTTGGCACACAAGGTTATTCTCTCACACGTGCCTTTACAAAACACACCTATCTCCTGCTGCAAACTCACACGTGTACACCACGGAGGGTGCAGATGTGGCTTTGACTTGAAGCAGTGAGCAATTTTCTGCTTTTTCCTTTTATTCTTACAAAAGCACGTCAAATTAATTACAGCCAATTATGTACAAATCCCTTCCTCTCTGCCAATCAGGGCTGCCTGAACAGGCAAGAGGCACTCTCACCTGTTTCGTTATGCAAATTGATATTCAAACACGAAAGAAAATGCAGCCTTTCAAGCAGTGAGCAGCACTGATTCCAGGATGCTGATGAGAAGAGGCTGCTGCCAGCAGAGTTGCTTTAGCTGTCTGATGCTTCTGGGAAGCCTGGGAACACTGCAGGTGGAGATGGAAACGGAGTCAAAGCCAACAAACACCAACTCACAGAACTGCCACAGTACCCTCACCCCAGTGTAACTGAGCCCTGACGTGCAAGGTCATCACCCATAATCAGGACATAATTTGGGCCAATCTACGTGGGCAGAAAAGCTTATTTCTTAAATGTCTCTGTAATCCAGCAGCCTGAAATATATTTTGCAGGATGTGATGGGCATCGGCAAGCATGGGGTTAGTGTGTTATAAATGTACCAGTCCTCTGAATGCCTCCACTCAAGGGAAAGCAAGTCCCACCATGCAAAGTACCTAAGATGATCAACACACACAAAGAAACCAGTGAACATTAAGCTCACACCCTGAGATTAACTTGAACCGAGCCTTACCATTCAATCATTTCCTTGTTTAGGACCTACTCTAAGCACAGAAAATAATTTTGTTCCCCAGTAATCACAGATGTGAGGACTTGTTTCTCTCCTGGCTGTGTCACTCATTATCTTGACCTAGTTTTTCAGTTTCCTCTTGAATTGGAATTCTGGTCTCACCTCTCCACCCTAACTCAGTGGAAAGAGGCTTCTCAGAATATTGTGCAGTTGTTACTCTGGTCCTCTGAGCGGTGGTGGTGGAAGCTAGACAGTCTGCCCATCAGGAAAAGCAGTGCTGCTGGCCAGCAGTGGTCTTGTTGACATGGAGTAGGGCTAGTAGGTGTTTGATGATGGGAAGCTGGGTAGTTTTCCAACCTCTTCTTGATGGGGGTATTGATAATGAACTTCAACTTTTAGTTGAGGGTTCTGCGAAATTACACATCATCTAGTGCACTCATGTTCCGGGGTAAGCCCCATTCCTAGGCTGCAGGTACCTGTATGAACGGCTTGTCTACTTCCACCCACTCTTAGAGGTCCCATCACTTCCACGTGGGCCTCTGTGTAAACAAGGCGAGGACAGTGGTCTAGTGAAGAAGTAAGAATTGCTAAATGAAATGGTTTTCAAGGCAATCTGTTACCCAGGCTGATAGGTTTGTGTAACGACTATTTTTCTGAAATAGCTTGGTGTGGTTCTACTTCCGGTTTAAAGATTTAGATGCAAACATTTAAACTCTCTGCTTCTTAAAATATATTTGTCTCAGGGACGAATAATGACTAATCACACATCAGTAAGACATGTTTCCAGGATCTCCTGTCTCTGTCTCTCTCTCTCTCTCTCTCTCTCTCTCTCTGTCTCTCTGTAAGACCTTGATGTGATCACTGGGACTAAAAGAAAACATGATTTTTGTTTTTGTGGATTTAGATCATGTAGGCAAATAGAGCTGAATGTTCCAGGGGTAAGCTCAGAAAAGTGCCACAGCCCAGGAACTGGGGCATGGATATAACAAGTGAAGTTCAAGGTCTAGTCTCAGATGCAAGAAAAGTTCATTTATTTTCCTTTCTTCCAGTGCTCTATTGCCTTTCTCCTGTCCACCATCACTCCCACATGCCCACCCCTAAGCCAGATCCTACTCTGAATCATCAGCTCCGTGAGGCACCAGACTGGCCCCAGTGACTGTCTGTTCAGCACCTGGGACAGTCCTTAGTACATCAGAGAAGTTTGTTAAGTGAATAGTGCTCCCAGAACCCAGACAAATAACATTAACTCTAAAGTTCTCCTCTTTTATTGATTAAATTGCCTTTATAGTATTGTTCCTCCAGAGAAGCGTATCTCTGTTTCTGAGCTGATTTATAAGTGAACTACTGAGAATAACATGACCGTAGGTTGGAGTCTGCCTATTGAAAATTACATTCTAAAGCCAAAAATAAATTAACCTTTGTATTCTCTGTCCTTTTGCAATATTAGCAATTAGGGCCACCAGTGATGGTAATCAGTACATAAAGCCACATTGGTAGAACTGCAGAAAGCCCCGCACTCCTTAGTGACTATTTCCCTACTGAGCACTTTGCAATCTTTGTCTCGTTTGCTTCTCTTCCCAGGTCTTTCAGACAGACACTACCTCTACTGTTCGGAGAGAAAGCTAAGATGAGAAGATACGTGATTTGACGAGGCTTCTAAACCCCTCTGGGGCCTCAGTTTCATGAGTTATAAAGTAGGGACAGAAATTTTCTTTACCTGGTACTTTCATGCTGATCAAAGGCTTGTTACATTTGAAGTGCCTAGTGTCAGGCCGTATGCATTGTAAGACCTCAGTAAATATCAGCACCTGCATCCTACACATGAGCCAAGGTCTTCTCCTAAATCCATCTCACAAAACACATGCTGCTTCTAATAGATGATGAGCATGTGTCTTGGAAACCAAAGCAGCTGTGACCCCACTCCAGAACCCACCATCCTCCCTTCTACCCTCCCCATGTGTTTCAGTTAGACCCTCTTATTGGATCTGGTGGATCTAATGCTCTGTTAATGGTCAGAGATGGAAGAGGTGTGGAAAGAAGACGGGGAGTCCCTGTGCAGTGTGCAAACCTTCTGAAAGTAGTTCTGGATTCAGTGATTCCTGCACAAAGGGCATCTGTGGCAGGCAAGAGTTCCTTGTGGCTTCTTTGTAGCCAGCCAGCCTGGCCAATGTGTTGAGAAGAAGCTCCCAGCGCCCTCCTAGGTGCAAAGGCAGGAGTTCAGGGAGCACTTCTGAATCTGTGTCTGTTTCCCATGAATGTGGTGGAAAACAACTGCTTCCAATGTGAGCTTCAAATAGGAATTCCACCTCACTTCTGGATCTTAATCTAAGCAAACTATCTTGTGGGATTGGACAGATTAGAAGCAGGGGCCTTTCTTAGAGTTTTCCTTGCTCACCTGGTCTGGACTTTTAAAGAACTGTCATAGAGACTCTTGGGAAATAAGTCTACTATATTTCTTCTGCCTCAGTCTGCCCTGAGGGTGAAAAAAGTTTATTAATTTCATTGCAAATTATTGATGAAGCCAGAGAATTTATAACCCCCCTCTAAGGTTTTATTTATTTTTCTGTGTCAAGGTTTCTCATTTTTTATTTTTGATTGACACATGACAGTTGTATGTTTGGGAGTACAATGTGATGTTTAGATTCACTTCTTTTTGTATAATGCTCAAATAAGGACATTATAATGAGTGAAATAAGCTAAGCACAGAAAGATAAACACTGTGTAATCTTATATAATTCCATATGT
>PVIR01013730.1:0-41714 GCA_004026965.1 Petromus typicus
TGTTATTTTATTTTATACTAAGCATATAAAGATCAGTAGTATTGAGTAATGAGGCTTTAGGATAAAGTCTAACATACAATACTTGAAGACTGATCAAGCAATTAAGAAGTCTTCTCTGACCAATTTTATAGGGTAACAGTCATTCTGATACCTAAATTGGGGGATAGTTGATATTTTCTAGGTAAAGTTGTGATCAAGAACCAAGATTCCCACCATTTCCACCCCTCTTCTCCTATGTCAAGTATATTAACATGAATTTCTCAAAGCTTAGTATGCATATCAACTTTCAAAGACTTTCACAAGCTGGATAAAACACTTCCAAGTTTCTTCTATCACTTCCTTATTGAGAGAGTTTGACTTAAGATCTTTTGGTGATTAAGAGCCTAAAGCATGTGAAAATATAGCTGCATAATAAAGAAAAACCACATAAATGAACATACACACGAATAATTTAACCATAAAGGGTGAAACCATATATGAAAAACTTGGTAACAATCCAATTAGTGTCCTCATGATTTTCAAGAGAATTTCCCTTATGAATGGAGAACATAATGCTATTTATTTTTTATATGGTACATTTCAGACAAAAGAAGCAGTCATTGGGAAAAAAATTAAGTTGTTACAATAATGCAAAACTTATTTTGGTTTTTTGACTTTTATTCTTAAAGCTACTGAATAGTATATAGTAAAATTAAAACAGAAGAAATACTATGTAAATTTTTTTTGTCTCACAAAGTCCATTTACCATTTTGAAAATATCAAATTAAAAACATCAAATTATCTTAAAATATCTAGATACATTTATGTTGCATTGCTAAAGCTATAAAATTCCTATCTTCTTTTTAATTTAGGGAATATGAAATTTGAGCAAAATTCTAATTTTTATTATTATGGTACGATTTATTAATGCAGTGAAATGTGGCAATACGTGTAGAGTCTTAAATATGTCAAATTATAATTAGAGTTTATATGGACATTTGAAAAGTTCCAAGGTTCTTCAATCACAATGAAATGGCAATTTATAACCTGCCTCATAACTAAATTGATTTTTCCCATGAAGATACTTAAATTTCTAAGACACTGTGAATGGATAAATGGAGTAATAAGGAGAAAATACAATGTTCCATGTTTTATGGTATTAGCCTTTGTGTCTAAAAATTATTGAAGAAAACTATAAGCAATGACAGGTTGATTTGAATTATTAAGAACTAACAGCATAGTTAAAATACAATTCATCATGATAAATAAAACAGGAATATTTCCTTAGTGATAGTAAACTCAGCCTTTTCTATAAAACTACTTGTATAGAGGTATTATTACTTCCATTTTATGGATAAAAACTCTCAGAAGAGAGAGGAAAAGTAACTTGTATGAAAAGAATCAGAGTTTAATTCTGTATATATTTTAAAGTACATTTCCCTAATTATACTTTTAATAAACTTAATTTCTACAATACTACATAACAAGAAATATTATAGTTTGCTATTTTATTGTCCTATTGACCATGTTAAGGGAGAACTTTTTAAACACAGACAGTAAATGAAAAAGAATACAACATTTTGATACTTCTTTCTCTGTGGTACCTGAACATGTCCCACAAGTATATTCAATAGGCTAAATGCTGCACTGAATTTGGCTCAAGATAATGTAATTAAAATTTCTTGAAATGATATGCGAATAAAACAGGACATTTTTATTATGCTGAGATGAATCAGTTTGTTCTCAAGAGTTTTACTGTATCAAGATTGTGTTTTTCCAGAAATATGACTTTAATTTCGATCAACACCATAGTACTTTTAAATTCCCTATTGTCTTATAAGGGTATTTTATATGTGGTACGTTGCCTATCATAGCATGATGCAAAAGTTAGGGAAATAATGAGTTCAGTGTTTAGAATTCAACTTCTGTTTTCAGTGCATAGGTTAAGTTTGTACAGAAGTCAATCATATATATATGTGTGTATATATATATATATTCTACATAAAATACATAAAATTAATACTACTTCACAAGGTTATGCTGTAATTAAATAAATTAATGTTACATAGAGTACTTAAAATATACTTTTAAAATAACAAACACATGAAAATATTTACTATTATTCATCTTCATTCTTTTTTAGCTCAATTAATTTAATATACATGTCTAGAAATTTTATTATACTAATGTTTGAATGCCATTGTACAGTTATTGCTAAATTAAATATGGCTCAACTATTATAACAATTCCCATTTTTAAATTAGTGCATATGAGTCATCATGAATTCATTTAACGAAGCCCACCAACAGTTGTAAATTTTAATCTCTTATAATCGGAAAATCATATATACTTGGAGAAATCATAAGGGCTCCAAAAGACTGAATTTTTTTTGCATGCAACTCATAATCTACTGCTATTGACTTCCATCCTATAATCACACAACTGCAGAAATAATCACGACAATGAGCACAGTGATCACTTCCAAATAAATGTTCCCAAGGGAACAATAGTTAATAAAAATATATTCCCCTTAATATGACTCACAAAATAAAGATAATTCATCATTACAAATTTTAAGAGTTATAAGAAATTTGAATTGTTATTTATTTGTTAGTTTGAAATACAGGATTCACAGCACTACTAACATCATTTGAAATGTAATAACTATAGTCAATATAGTTTTCATTCACAATTGATCTTGGATAACAATGGTTGAATTGTTTCTGCTGTCTAATTCACTAACAAATAGAGTACAATATCAGGTCCCTATGAGTGTACTATACACATATAGTGTTTAGTTGCAAAAGAGAAATTTTCAGGAATGGATATATTTTTATATTCAGGTGATAACTAAAAACTTCTAACAAATTATTCTCTATAGATACAAACTGTATTTTATATTTTTATTCATCAAGAATCTTTATTATTTATCTTTCATTTAGTGACTGCATGCTTTACTGTTTTAAATACTGGAATATTATAGAAATTGGATTATGTTTCTCAATGACGCATTTAAAATTAATTCACCATTTATTATATTCTGGTTGTTATATTTGGTGTTTGAAAATATTCTCATAATATATTCCTTTGAATTAATGAAGTTTTTAATAGCCTGTCATACAAATTGATACACATAATAAAAGTTGTTAGAATAGAAAGCTTGTTAGAGATCACCTTGTTTTAAATTTCATTTACACTGCAGTGCACACAAAAGAGCATTTGAAATCAATCTAGTCAAAGTCATTATTCTTCAAATACAAGACTTTTTAGCAATATTTATTATGATAATAAGCACATTGTTTTCAGAGTAATGAATTTTATAGGTTAGGAAATATCATTTGAAGATACTTAAACAGTGCTATAAAAGTACTTTTGGTGTACAACCAATAAAACATAAAGATTTACTTGAAGAACCTCAGTAATAAAACATAATGGCATGTGAAAACTAACGGCATTAGGTTTCCTGAATTTTGTTCAATCAGCTTGAGTTTATGAAATGATTGATTTTTATTAAATACTGTATTTCTATTGTAGCATTAATTTATCATTCATGAATCGTACCTACATATGAACCAGTGTACTACAACTGTCTCTTTTGTTAGCCAAATTAATAAAATTAACTTTGTAAGATGCACAATTGCAAGTAAGAATATGAATAGAACGGAATTAGGTTATATTTTTTGTAAACTAGCATTCTTTCTAAAAGAAGGGAGAAAATCATGTTAGACTCTTATCAATAGGGAAAATAAACCAACAGGAGAGATGGTACATAAAGTTTGAAAAATGCATTACAAATGTTTACTGAAAATGAAAAGTAGATGAATAACTTTTATAAAGGAGGGAATACGTTTAGATAAATACATGTAGAAAATGTTCAAATATCTATATGAGCCATCTTAGTTACTTTTTCCAGTGCTGGGAAAAAATACTCAACACCTACAAATTAAGGGAGGAGAGTTTTATTTACCTCTGAGTTTTGTAGAGGTTTCATCTACACTCAGGTAGTTGCAAGGAAGGCCAGCAGGGCAGAGTGACGTCATGGAGGAGAAAGAGTTAGTAGCATGGCCAGCAGAAGACAGTGAGTAGAAAGCAGCAGCAGCACCAGCGTCAGCAGCAAGCCTGACTTCTTTCTGTCGCTTTATATTCCATCTGGGCTACAGTCCTGCTGACGAGTTCTTCTACTCAGAGCGGGGCTTCCATTACCTCCACCCTTCATCCAGTAATGCACCCTTAATCCACATTCACATGCTTGAATCCAGCCACTTTCTCTACCTGAGAGTACACAAGGCTTTGAGGGGACATCTAAATATAAGCCATGACAAGGAAGTGTCTTAGGGAAGATGTCAGATAATACTCTTTAAAACTAGGTGTTACCTAGGTTCAGGAACTTAATTCTGTCCACATTTCTTCTTGTAAATTGAATTAGCTATGAAACAAATTTAATTTCTCCAAAAAGTCAACCCTGAATTTAACCATTTAATTTGATTTGGTTCTTATCCAATTTGGTTTGTTACCAAAATCAAGAAAAGAAATAAGGTCATGAATTGGAGTTCCACTGAAACTGCTTATTGAATATCAAAGCTTCTAAATGAACATGGTAAACATCTGATCTTTTTTTTTTTTTTTTTTTAGGTTTTTGGAGACAGGGTCTCGCTTTGTGGTTCAGGCTGGCCCTGAGCTCAGCCTCAAACTCACATCACAATCCTCCTGCCTCTGCCTCCCGAGTTCTGGGATTACAGGCGTGAGCCACCATGCCCGGCACTGCGGTATGTGGTACTGGTTGCTGCTGGGTGTGGGTCTCCACACCCAGTATTGTTATGTGGTTACTAGGGAATGGAACCCAGGTCCTTGCGCTTGTAAGACAGGCGCCGGAACCACTGAGCTAACTCCCCGGCCCTAAACATCTGATCTTTGCTTCCTTTTTAAACACTTATAGTGTATTTTTATTTATGCTCTCACAAATAATATTTGAGGTTAGAGAACCCAATTAGAGAGAACATCCAGTAGGTATTTGATCAATATGAGTAACTTTTCAAATAGAATGAGTGCAATCATACAAACATAAGAAAATGGAAATATGAACAAGATATCTGCTTGAGATAACAAATTTTTTCTCTATCTTTATCCAAGATATTTTTTAACAACATGGAATAAGTAGATGATTTGAGGGGCATTAAAACTTGGCTTAGCTTCAGGAGATTGGATTAAATATTATTTTGGGATATGTCAGTGGATGTATTTCTGGTTGACATTAGTGTTTGATCTGTAGACTCAACAAAGTAGATGGTTTTCCTCTGTGTAAGAGGGCATCATTCAATTTATTGAGGGTCTGAATAAAGCAAAAGGCAGAGGAATAAAGAATTCACTCATATTTCATGTGTTACTATTTGAGCTAGGGTATTTTTTGTCATCTTTTCTTGCCCACAAACTAGATGCATATCATCAACTGCCCTACTTGTGGAATATTAGATGTCACTGAACTATACCAGTTGCTTTGTTGGGTCTCTAGCTTGTGTACAGACAAACAGAGCCAAGCAAAGACTTTGTGTCTCCATCTTTATGTGGGTTAATACCTGATCTTTCTTTCTCTACCTATCTATATATGTATGTGTACATAGAAATACATATATTATAAATATCATTTGCATACGCACCATATATGTATTATATATAGTATATATTATATTATGTATATTATATATTCTATATATCATATATATGACATACACTTGCTCACAAACAAAAGCAGTAAAAGTAGTAAACTGAAGTATGTGTGTGAGTGTGTGTGTGTATGAATTGTTTTCATTTCTCTAGAGAAATCTGAGTGTAGCATGTTAGTGAAATACATTCTGAAAGTTTTCCCTTAAAATTTATGTAGAATTTAAACTAATATTAAAATGTTGAATGTATCCCATAAATTCCTACATTTCAGGAGTGGTGGGATAGCAAAGTCATTCATGGCAATTTCCAAGGCACGTGTGTGTATGATGTACATATTTCTTTGGACCTATCATGTAAAGGAAGACCTTAGAACCAATTTTTAAAATAATAGTTCTGTGTTTGTATGGAAAGCCTACTTTAAAATAGATCTGTTTCCAAGCTCTCTTCCATCACCAAGGAGGACTTAGTTACTCTGGCGTTACTGCAGCGTTAGCCTTTGTGCTTCACTGGCTCTTGGTCACTGGTTCCCTCATTTATTTGCCATAAGGACTCTTTAAAGACAGTTTATGACACACCAACTTGCTTTACCAGAGGCAGCATCCAAGAAAAACCAAAGAGAGTTGCAGTGAGACTTATCAAGACAGTCATTAGAGTGTTATAGTCTGGCCTGAGATATGGCTTCTTGGCAAAAGCTAGAAGGTGAGGATCCTTGTGTACCATCTCCTAAGGCTGCCTATAAATAAGCTTTCTCAAAAAAGAAAACAAATATAAGTAAAATCAAATACACACACATATACATATATGACATATATGTGTGTGTGTGTGTGTGTGTGTGTGTATATATATACACATATACATATATACATCTGGGCATTTCAAAATTATCTTATTAGTGATTCATGACAGAAAAGTTTAATACTAGTTTGACTTATATCCAGGGAATATGTTTAAACTATATAGCTCTTGTCTATTTAATAGACTTCACTGATTGCCTCTGTGCACCCTGTAGTGGTGTTGGTAAATGCTGAACAATAAACCTAGAAAACAGGTACAAGGTTATTAATTTTTCACTGATATAAAGGATATGTAGGATGCAGTTTATAAATAATAAAAATACAATACCCTATTGTAATATCACAGAGTCAATTGATTTTCTCACAGAAAGCTTTTATTGATTTTTTTTTTTCCTCTGACTGTGTGTATCTGTATGAAAGTTACATTTTCACTTTAACCATGATTGGACAAAACTGGAGGCCAAGTGAATACTTGTTTACTCTCTGACTTACCAAAGAAGTCATCTATGCCATTGAAAAATGAATGTTCTTGTGATAGGACTACTAGTTGACAATTTCATTTATCTATCAAGAAAGATGAGAAAAACAACTAAAATCCATTTTGATAACTCACTCATTTTTCAGTTTCCTTGGTATATGATAAATAATAGTAATTTCACCAGGTTGTTCACAAAATTAAATTAATATATGCAAGCCATCTTAGTAAAATAGTAGATGAGTATCAAGAAATGAGGTAATATCTAAAACAGTCTGATTAAAAAAGAGAAAGAAACCTGGAGAACACAGAGCTATGCATAGCTGTACACTTCTATGTCATTCCTAGTCACTCTCCATAGAAACTCATCTGTACAAGGTGGTGTTAGAGATTTGCCATATGTTATTGCCCTGATCACAGTGGAGAGGCAAAGAGCAAAGTGGATGTGGATGGAGAGGGTGTGTCTCACTTGAGAAAGTGTTGGAATTTTATTTCCTCTCAAATTAAAATATTTGAGAAGCACTTTATTCAATACTGTGAAATAGGCTCAACAAATATTCCTATGACTTACTATTCCTTCCCTAAAGCAAAATAATTCTACCAGGGTAGTCTAGGCAGTCTGTTTTTATACTGTAATAGCAGTGTATATCTATATCTTGAAATATATTGCTTGTGCAACTTAAAATATACAGCTACAGTAAATCAGCCCTAATTCTAAATTTATTTGAAAGAGATTTCAACTTGTCACACTGGTAAAATGTTCTGTAAATATCAAGTAAAAAGTAACTGTAAAATTTACACACTACCATTTTCCACATAGTGGAATAAAATCTATTATATTAAGTATTTATTTTTTTCAACAAGGGCAAAAGCAGTTTCATCAAAACTCCATTTGAATCTTGCATCACCTTATCAGGAAACACTGGGGCTCTTAATGAAAGTATTTTTTAAATAACTTAAAAAGATTTTCTGCTATTAAGTTTTTAAACATTGCCTTTACTCTTATTTGGTATTAATTATACTGTTACAAAGCTAATTTAATCCCAATAAGAGATGCTATGTCAGACCTTCAATTAAGTATTTCTACTAATCAGTAGAGTTGGTCATCAAAGGCAAATGTAAAGGGCAAATAAAATTTAGCTTAGATTTTAACAATTCAATCTGAATATTTTTCTAGGTCAGCACACAAGCATATGATTAATACAGCATCTTATGTTACAAATGCAAAAACTAAATGACATAAGGTTACAACAATCCTTACCTATGATGCAAACCCACGGGGAAAATATCTCTGTATAGTCAAGGACTGTACTCTTCACCAATTTCATAAAGGCAAAGGCTACAGTGACTTAGGCTCCGGTATGCTTATTTCACTGGAATTGGACAAGTGCATTTCTGCACAATTTCTTTTGCTGTAACAAAGAGGTAATTAGAGGATTAATTTTAGGTGTTCTAATAAATTTAAGTAAGTTTGTACAAATAAAGCACTGCATCAGAAGAATGGCTGCTATTGACATAATATATTTTAGTTGTGGACATAAAGGCAGTTTATGTCAATTAGTCATGTCTAATGACTAATAGTCATGTCCTCTATTACTTTATTCAAGAGCTAAAGCAGAATATATAATCCTTCAAAATTGAAATATATTTATATCCATATACAATATCAGGATTCAGTTGAAATACTTTAATATTAAATTGTAAAAATAAAAAGTTTAAACAAATGAGGTGAAAGATCTCTATTCTGAAAACTACAGCACTCTGAAAAAGGAGCTAGAAGAAGATAACAGAAATGGAAAGATATACCTTGCTCCCGGTTAGGAAAAGCAAAGTGGCTATATTCCCACAACTACTACATAGATTCAATGCAATCCTGATTTAAATCCCAACAGCATATTTTACAGATCTAGAGAAAAAATCCAAGCATTCATCTGGAACCACAAAAGACTTAGAATAGTGAAAGTAATTCTAAGCAACACGGATATGGTGGGGGGTATTAGGATTCCAAACCTGAAACTATACTATAAAGCCACTGTGATAAAACTGCATGTTACTAGCAAAGTAACAGACCTCAGGATCAATGGAGTAGATTGGAAGATCCAGAAACTACTCCAGATACACTGAGTCACCTCATCTTTGACAAAGGGGCCAAAAATCCTCAACAGAGGACAGACAGCCTCTTTAACAAATGGTGCTAGAAAAACTAGGCTTTAACTTGTCAAAGACTAATGTTAAACCTATCTCTTTTACCATGTTCCAAGCAAAAATCAAAGTGGATTAGAGACCTAAATATAAAAATGGGCACACTAAACCTGCTGAAAAACAGGTTAATAATAAAACTCTTGAAGGTATTGGCTTAGGGAAAGACTTCCTAAAGAAAACCTCTATAGCATGAGAATTGGCAGAAGAAATCAACAAATGGGATCTCATTCTATTAAAAGCTTCTACACAGCACAGGAAACTACCAAGAGTGAAAAGTCAACCAACAATAGGGGAAAGATTCTCTACCAGCGATTTCTCAGACAAAGGGTTATAGTCTAGAATATATAAAGAGCTTAAAAAAAAATCAGCCAACCCACATTTAAAGACTTAATTCAAAAATGGGCATCTGAAATGAACAGACACTTTTCAAAGGAAAAAGTAAAAGTAGCTAAGAAGAATATAATGAATATTTTGAAGATGCTTGGTTCATATAAAAAATAATTTGTCCCATAACAAAAAGTAAACTCCTATTTCAAGCAACAACCATGAGACAGTTAATTTTTCAAATTAAGATTTTTGCAGAGATAGAAGATTGAAAATAATAAGTAGAAACTCGCAAGACACATCAAATGATTTTTATGGTTCCTACCATTACAGTACCAGATACAAAACAAAGTAAGAAGACAGAAGTATAAATAAACAAAAAAATAGTGCTTGAAGTAATTTTATATTTGAAGCAAAAGTAAAAATACCCTATGGTCCAAAACAGTTCAACTGACTCTTAGCTAGACAAAACCGAATGGAATCACAACATGACACATCAAAGTGAAATAGCAAGAAAACCTTAAAAGGGACATTTGATTGTCATATATTATACGCGCCTGTGCTATTGTACCAACGTTAACTCACTTCACCAGAAAACTAATGGAGAATGACAAAGCAATGAAATATCTATACCTTTTTGAGACAAAAAAAAAAAAAAAAACCACAAAAACACACACATGCATAGCGACACACATAACACACAACAGCATCAAACCAAGTTCTATCACTGGAGATATTATTCCTAAAATGACAAGGAGAAAATGAATGTATTTCCAAACAGAAGCTGCGTACACAGTTAAATTCATTTGCATGTGTTGTTTGAGCCACTATCAAAGTTTTACATTTACACCTATTATTTCTTTATTGTACATTAGAATTTATGCTACACTCATTTTTTCTCACATAATATTATTGTTTCATATTTACTCTTGCATTAAATTTTTATTCTTTTTGGTGGATTTAAATTAAATCTAATGACTTTTCCCTTCAGTCTGAAATACTTGAATAATCCTCGTTTAAATATATAAGTGATGAACTGTGAATTTCAATGTCTAATCCATTATATTCAAAATTAAAACAGGAGAAGACACGTAGATTAAATTAGCACATTAAAAACTGGAAAGTATTTTAAAGTTATATATATATATATATATAATTAAAAATATTTTTTTTTCAAATTGAAGGCTTAGATGCAACTTAAAATAGCAAAATCATAGCCTGTCTTGAACTGGGGTGATTTATTTTCCAATTCTCTCAGAGACTGGCCCAAAACGTGTCAACTACGATGTTTCTTCAGTTGACATTTGCTGGAGAAAAATACTACGCTCGATTTCTCTTAAACTCATTCTATTTTTGCTGCGCAGAGGAGCCGTGAGAGTAAACGAGACCCGGTGGGAAAAGACATGGCGACACCAAGGGCCTGGCGGCTTCGGCGTCGTAGGCTGGAGGTCAGGAGCTATGTGATGAATCTCTTTTCTATAAGTGTACTGCACATTTCCATTTCTGTACATTGTATTGATGCTACATGCCAATAAACAGCATAACACTAATAACATAGTGATGATGTGGAGTAAATATCCTTTAATCTTAATCCCAAATGTAAAGATGCATTTGCTGAAGTCAACTCTATAATCAATCCCTTGCAAAATTTTCTATATATTTCCCTGTAATTCTTGTTCCTATCTCTTCTGGTTTTTAACAATATTCTCTGACCGCAGGCTGATCCTTGACCTAGGATAAGCAATACTCATTAGTAGTTCGGAGGTTTATGTTTTGTATTCCATTCAGGAAAAAAAAAAAAAAAAAAAGCTTATTATTGTCAGGCTTAAGTTGTTTATATGCACCTCCCAATGAAGACTGTAATGTACTGAACAGATATACTAATAAAAATTAAAATGTACTGTAATTTTTTAAAGTGAATGTTAATTTACAGCACTGTTGTGAATAAGGGAGATGAGAATCCTATTTCTTACAGTACGTTTAAGTAACTTGATCAAGTTACAACTGAAACGCAAAAAGTGAATATTGCTGAATATAACTGGATAAACTTGGATGTGCATATATACTTGTGAAATCATTGGCATAATCAAGATAGAAAACATTCCCACTGCCACTGAAAGCTTTTTGGCAACTCATTGTTATTTACATGAATTATTTTTTATTTTACATGTGGTAAAAACACAAGACGAGATCTGTCCTATATTTGCAAAATTAGGCTGGGCTTAGAGTTATGTACATAAGATTAAGGCAGCTCAGAATACCCGTATCATAACCTCCGTTACAAGCTTTCTCGTTTAATGTCCAACAAAACTCTCACAACTTCCTCCTCGTGTCCATGAATTTGCTCTTTGTTGGTTGTGGAACTGTGAGCTGGATTCACACATGCAACGTTGGGAAGAACACAGGGTAATAACTGGAAGACACAGCAGCGTTACAAAAGCATGCGCCATATCAGGGTTATGGCACCATAAACAGATTCAACTATGAATAACACTGAGAGCTAATTTTAATGTAAAGTGAACCAAATATTTATCAAAGATGAAACTGTAATATTAAGTAAAACTGACTGTAAATTATAAGATGTGCCCCCTTATTATTACAGCACCTCTATATTTAGTGAGCAAATTATGGGGAGATTTCATATAACAAGCTGACCAGCAGAAAAATACGAGAAAAGGTAAACTGTATACTCTTATATTTAAAGAAATCTCTAATTAATTTTAAACTTTATGAGTGCAAGTATATTTTTCCTATTAACTGATGGCATAATATTGAAGTCTATTTTTATAAATTATAGTGATGCTTAATTAAAACATTTTAACACTTATTTACTTGTAACCAAGAAATTTTAAAACAATAGGACTGCAAATAAATCATTCTTAATTCAGATAATGTATTTAATATTGAAAATATTCCCTCTCTAATGAATCTGGCTTGTAGCTTTATTATTTAATACATGTACGTGTTTTCAATTAACTCAAGAGAAATCTGAATTAATAAGGTAATTATACAAATTGTTTACATCATTTTCCCTGTGGAGTGGTGGGCACTTTCAGTGTTTGCAAGTTTCAAACACTGTCACATCACTAAAATTTCTCTAGGATTATTGATTAATTTTTATTTACATATATGATGCAAGACTGTCAAAGCCACTGATTGAAGGTGCTGTTAATATTTGACCAAAGTAAAGTGCAAATTATATTAAAATCACATTTAAAATATTTTCAATGGTAAACAGCTTGAAAAATGATAGTTTTACCATAAATGTTCTTTAACTTACATAAACTAGAAACAAAATTAAAATGCTCAATTCTATTCTTTTAAAAGCCTGAAGAATAACACATACTTAGAAGAGTATTTTAATAAAAATGTGTACATTTATTGAGAATTCCTAACAAACTTCCTTATAATCATATCTTTATTTTCACAGATAATTCGATTTTTATTTTAGTGATTTTAAAAATCAATTCCTACTCGTAAAGACTCATTCATCAATCAAATATGTGGGTATTATAGGTAGAGTCTGGCTGTCCCCCAAATGCTCAGGGGTTGGGTGTCTTTTTCAGAGGAGGTGGAATGTACAGCATGCGATGCCCACTTTGTGTGTGATCACTTAGCCCATACACTGATTGGTTGGGCACCACCATAATCTTGGTAGTCTAGATAAGACAAAAGAAGCACAAAGATCTTGTCAAGTCCCCTTGTTGCATCTGCTCTTTCCTTTCTGCCTCCAGGAATTATTACCCCTGGACCATACGCTACTGCTTCGGAGCCAGCTGATTATGGACCAAACCTCTATAAACTGTGAGCTAACTAAACCTCCCCTTTCTAACTTTGCATGTTGGGTGCTTTGTTTCCACAACAAGAAAAGTAACTAACATAGAATTTGTTGCCGGAGAAAAGGGTCAATGCCGAGTCACTACCTGGCCAAGTCGCTGCTATTGAGGGCTTTTACCATAGAGAAACTAATTAGAATATACTATAGGGCAGTTTGACAGGGCTGGGTTTCAGCACCAGGTACAAGTGATTAGAGGCGCATGCACTGAAGTCAAGCGTTCAGCAAAATCACTACACCTGCACACTTCTAGAAAGAGCAGCACTTAATATTATAAACCTGGATCAACAAACTTCGGTGGAGACCAAGATCTACCCAACCCACTTTTTACCAAGAAAATCCTAGTTCACCTCAGGTAGCCTTTCTCTGCGACTTGCTTCCCAATTTGATCCACATCTAATCGAAACTACCTGTTGTACACGTATCGATAGACCAGAGTTTCATTCCACCTGGGACGCACCTTACATTAACGTTACCTAAGTGACTATACTGTTAATATGATCTTTCTCACCTAGAACCCACCTCAATAAAACACCCTTCAGAAATGAGTTCAGTGGATAACCAACTTTCCGGACTCTTTTGTGTGTCTCTCAGACAGAAGCTTTCTTTCTCTCAAGTTCTTTCTACTCTTAGCCTCCCTTGTTCTTAAAAATTCATTCTTTGATTTAAGAGGACATGAACTTGTTATTTCAGATATCTAGCAGGTTAATATTTCCCTTACATTATTTGAAGGTCAATGTACATAGGATTTATGTCATTTCAAGGTTTTCTACTAGATAATTGAGGGAGGTAAGAGGTTGCTTTTGTTTCATAGATTCTGGCCTGCGGCTCACCTAGATAATTAAAATCGTCCTGAGTTTTATGCCTGATGAATTGTTGCCAGTTGTGTCTCTTCGAAAACTACGTTTTATTCCTGTTTCCATGTATTGCATTAGGACCTAGTTGTTGAATTATTTACTGTCCTTCCTTCTTTGACCTGTTAAGAATAATGTTAGAGTGCCACCTAGTGCATTTTAATGGAAACTACAAGTCCATTTAGAAAATGCTGTAAAATGGGTTTTTAATGAAATCAAATTTATACATATATATATGAATATATATATATATATTCATTAATAAATCACAGGAACCCACCCACCAGTTAAAAGACGACAGGTGGATGACTGTTCTTAAAGACTGGGGACAGATTTCACCAAGAAGTTCCACTGGTGACGAGGCAATCTTAACTCTTGGTATACCCCATTCTTGCCTTTTAATCTAAGACTGACAATGTCGGATCAAAGTTCCCTCAATAACTCACAATCTCTCTAAGAAGAAAGGAGTTCCTTTCTCGGTCTCATTTCTGACCTTTTCCGGCCGCGATACACTCTCCTCACAGAGCAGAGACGGGGAAGATCTCTAAGACGGCCTGTTAATACTCACGTATATTTTGATTCTCCGCTGTTGATGTTCGTAAGTACTTTGTTATCCAGTATTTTTCTGTTCTGGAATTCAACTTTTCTTTTCTGTTCTGGAATTCAACTTTTTTTTCCCCCTCTTTCTGTCAATCTTGTGAAATATATTCTTCAAAATTATACTTTAGTGACCTAGGGTGAGATAAAAATACATTTAATTGCTGACACATGCTAATTGAGTTAAGTAAAATCACCTGTGGCCTCTGTCGTTCAAAGATCTGTAGAGGTTTTTTTTTCCTTTGATTTTTTTTATTCAAATCTTTATTGGTACATTATGAATATACAAAATAGTTACTCTCAGCATTGAGAATTTGTACCAGTATGTGATATGACACGATTTGATTCTCGTTTGCTTCCTATTTCTCTGCCCACCCCGCAACACCCCCCCCATACACATAGGCTTTTCCTTTATTATTACAATCACATTCGTTTTCCACTCTGTCCTAACCCCTATGCCCCATTTCCTTTTAAATATTTTGTTTCACAATATCTACTATATATGCTAGAGCTCATTTACATCTTCATTTTCTCACACCATAGAAAAGATAAGATATTTCACAGATTATAAATAAAGATCTGTAGGTTTTGATGAGGTGCTTCCAGCAGTTATGGTTCCAGAACAGGTCTGACTACGATCCTAGTTTTCTCTCTCTGAAGCCAGTGGCTCTCTCTTCTTATTCCCTCTGGCTCAATGAATATGGAATTGATTTTTTTCCTTTGAAATTATAAAATGTTACTATAACTTGAAATTTTTATCTTCCCAAGGCTGAATTTATATAGCACAAAATGTTATTCTAAATTGTCTCTCATATGTAGTTTTTCAGGAATAATCTCACAAAATCACTTTTTAAAAATGTGACTGATTATATCTGACACTATTATCTCATGTAAATAGGTTTTTATTTCTTTGTAAAATCCACATAGTACAATTGGTTAGAAAAAAGGAATTAAAATTCATTTCAGCCTGGCATTATGGAGCATAGTTCAATAGGTGACTACAAGGTAAGATGAGTTTTATGCTACAAATAAAATGTCTATATATATATAAATGATTATTTTTCTCTAAAGCAAAGAATTATTTTTTAAAAGACTTGTACTCTAGTACTAAAAGCTATTGCTATCTCTTATAATTATTAATAAAGACTGTGAGTGTTCGAAATAACTTGACCAAAATTCAAGTTTGATATTATTTTTTAATCAGTGGATGGTGGAAAGTAATTAGTCTAGATCTGTGAGAGGATACTTGTTCTATTAGGAAAAAGTCTTTAAAAATGATCTGGGTGCAAAAGTGGACACAGACACGCATTACTTAACTATCCATTACAAGATATTGAGTTCTTGCAAAGTTCCAGAATAATACTCACCATGCCAACACTAAGAAAGATAAAATGATAATTTTTATAACCATGATCTTCCCTTTAAGTTTTGTGATTTATAAAAGAGGACAATTCCATCATTTGCAATAATGTTGATAAAACCCAAAAAGTCATTATGCTAAGTGAAGTAAATCAAGCACTGAAAGACAAGTTCTACATGTATCATTTATATGTGGAATTTAAAAATGTCAAACTCACCGAAATAAAGAGCAGAACAGTGGTTATCGAGACCAGAGTAGGAAGTGGGGGGAATGACTGGGAAAGAGATGCGAGTCGAAGGTTATGAAGCTTTGTTATGCAAGAAGGATAACTGTTAAAGATCTATTACAGAGCATGGTGCCCATAGTTAATGATACTGCATTACCTACTTAGCAGTTGCTAATACAGTAAATTTTAGATGTTTTCACCACAAACAATGTTAAATATGGGAAGTAATGGATGTATTAATCAGGATGGATTAATTACTCTAGAATGCATACACATAGCACAAAGTCACATTTAACCCCCAAATATATTCAATTATAATGCATCGATTAAACTTATAAATAATGAAATCATAAAGTGTTTTAATGGTCTTCTCAAAATACAGCCTGTGGGCATTGAGGTAATGAGAAGAACACAATAACTTACAATTCAGAGATGGCAAAAGAAGAGTCCGAGAAAATAGAAAGATTTTCAGATGGTAAAAGGAACAGAATGTCTCAAGACTTTCTGCTTTTATGTCCTAATATTATTACTTGGATGTCACAGTGAGATAGAAGAATAAAATATCGGGGCAAATACAATTTATTAGAGTCAGAGATGTGTTATGTTCAATGCATTGGAAAAGGTATCTTTGGATATCAGTAAGATCTATTAAGAAACAGCTGGCAATTAGCTGGGTGACGTGGCTCGTGTTTGTAATGCCAGCCCTCAGGGACCAGAGGCAGGAGAATTTTTGTGTTTGAGGTCAGCCTGGGCTACACAGTGTATTCGGGGCCAGCTTGAAAGACCCTCTTTCAAAAAACTAAAAAATAAATAAATAAAAAGAAAGAAACAGCTGCTAATAGATCAAAGAAACATAGCTTGTTTTATTCTGGGAGAATATTTTTTATCATTTTTTAGTAAATGCATATTATTAAATCTTTGTCATCTAATAGTTCTAAACTTTAATAATCAGAATAATTTTTGAATAAAATGTCTTTAAAAACCAACATTTTAAGTCACATTCTCATTATATTCTTATTTTGGGGGGAGTTAAGATAATTAGATGATTTCATAATTTCTAAAAGGAAACATCTATCTGACCTCATGTTTACCTGAAAAATAAGTATATTATTTAAAGTCTTTCTGAATATGGAAAGTTTTTGTTTCTCTGAACTTAGAGGCAGAGTATTGGTTTCAGATGACTCCTAGAAAAGGAATCAGAATCACCTGACTGTTGTTGATTCCTTATAATTTTGACAAGGTACAGAGAGATAGAGATAGAAATACATTTACTACAGTAACACACACACATATATATATATACATATACATATATACATATACATATACATATATATACATATACGTATATATACATATATACATATACATATATATATTATATATACATATATATATATATATAAGCTGGCATCACTGGAAATAATGTGACACAAAAGAATAGTTTTCTGTAATTATTCAGTGATGTAGCAAGTTATAACTATGAATTTCCAACTTGCTGAATTCACTACATAAACCTCAAAAGACAAAATTCAAATTCCTTGAGGATTCATCAGCGATAAGCAATCAGTTTATTGAGAAGAAGGTGCTCGTTATCCAGTCAACAGATTCACCTGGGAGGAATGCACGGCTACCGACTTCATTCCTACTGAAATACATCAGGAAAGCAGTTTAAGCTGGGAAATTGCAGAGCATTTCACTTTTAAAGATTCAATTAAAACTGTCACTACTCAGCATCAAACTTTAGTGATTCTAGAAAATTTTGCTTTTAAAATCAGTTATTTGGATTCAAATTTAAGTAAAATGTTAATTTTATGATCCCATTACTTTTTTTTTTTCAGAACGAGGAAAAAGTGTATATTACCTCTTCTGATTATAGTTTTAAGGGCATCACCTAATATTAGAGGCAGTTGACATACACTATTAAATTAAAAATCTATATACTAAAGTAAAAGCTACACTATCCCTTAAAAATACTCTCCCTCATTTACATCTTCATTTTCTCATACCAGAGAAAATTGCGATATGTACCTAAATGAGTCCTAGCATTGTATGTTACATATTGTGCAATAGAAAATGCTCAATGTAAAATAAGGTGAAAGGGGACAATGTTGAGATTGTAACAAAAAAGTAAGGAAACAAATTTTATGTATATGGGGGGGTGGTAGGGTGGGTAGGGCTATGGGAAAAAATGAGAATTAAGTTGTGTCTTATACTGGTACAAATCCCCATTATGCAGTGCAATCATGATGAGTATATTTAATGTACCAATAAAGATTATTTAAAAAAAATACTCTCCCTCACTTCACATTTATCCTACCATTGCCACTTCTGAAGTACTTCTCAAAATATTTTCTCACAGGTCTGTTTTAGTCCCTTTTGGCTCTCTGGATGTTGCGAATGCTTTGGACGCCATTTTTACCTTGGAGAAAGGCAGAAGTTGTACAATGGCAGATTTGTGAATAAGGAAGATATTCTAAGTATAAATTGTAAACTGCTCCAGGAAGTGACAAGATCTATAGCTTTACTTCGTTTGAAGGGAAGGGACATATTTTTAAATTAATGACAGGTGTCTTTTATAGTAATAAATTTTTGGATTCAAATATTCTTTTGTATTCTTGGCCATGCTTTTATTTGTGTTTTTCCTAAATTTCTTTTTTCTTTCTAATTGGTTAAATGTTTACCATACTGTGCTCATTTTTCTATTTGTTTTTCTTCCCAAGAAAAACTTTTCGAGGGCAGGTTTACTTTATAAATTAAAGTAATTCAAATGTAAACAGATTTTGAGCTTAATTCTCCAGAACACGTTTCAGATCAAATATCTGTGTTAATGGTGGACCACTTCACATACAGGTGGTAGAGCAAATCTGAGGACCACTGAACGTAACAAATTTTGTGGATGTATCACAATTACAGAAACACCTGTGCTAAACAACCTTGTCCTATTTCTACGAAAAAGAATAGCGGGCCTCACAAAAAGTCACTTTTTCACCTTGGGAGGGTGACCGTTGCTCATCTTGTCTAACTCCCGGCCTCAGAGATTCTTTGAAATGGAATCTGCAGTCCCTATCAGGCTCCCGCCTAGGCTCGGTGCTCCATTATCTGGCGTCACCACAAGTCCTGAGCCAATAACAGGTCGTTGTTTTTTACGTTTAACCTCGTGATCCTTAGAGGAAGCCAGGGCTTGTGGGTAAATCGCCATTTTCCATTTGTGTTATCAGTGAGGGGTTCTGGAGGAAAGGTGGGTTGGGAGGCTGTTTCCTTAGTGTCAAATTACCGTCACGGTACGACCTCTAGGTTCTGGGCAAAGTCAGCTAGTCCTGTGTTTGTAGATCTCGTGGTTATTATTTATTTATTTATTAAGTACAATAAGTGCATAATGAAAATGAAAAAAAAAAAAAAAAAGGAATAGTGTTCAAAATAGCCTATTTCATGCTGATTCAGATTTTCTTCAGCCGTTTTGCTGTGGCATTGCTTCCACAAAAATATAGTATGTTTGCAAAAAGTCAACGGTAATTTGTTTCCATATATATTTCAGATATTTCCCCCTTTAGTTCTGTCTCATAAAAAAGCACTTTATCTTAAAGCTATTATCATAAATATTTTACTTTTTTCTAGTAGAGGGCAAAAGGATAAAATTTGTTTAAAAAAAAAAAACAGTCTAAACATTGTTGCTCTGCCTGGATAGGAGTTATAGACTGGTAAATTGCACAAATAGATTACCGTTGGCTAGGAATGACTTGAATTACAACTTCCTGTTCTAACACTTTAGAAGTAACCTATCCTGGTGGTGTGTTAGATTACCAAAGCTTGTAAATGAAGAGCTAGCAATTAACTTTCATTTACCTTCTCACTAGGGTAGTGATGTACATGTATTTATGCTTTTCAATCTTTAGCTACTTGCCTTTATAGTAAAAACAAGACCCAAAACAAACAAAGCAAAAACCATTTGACTCCCAAAAACCTAAACCAAGACATACAACTTAATAAAGTACTTATAAAGTTTTAAAAGGTGTGCACAGTTAGTAAAATACATATTGTATATGGATAATATATTTAGACAATCATGAGAAGTACATCTAGTTAATATCCTATAGATGACAGTTACTTTGGAACAGAATTGATAGTTATCAATGAAGACATCATCATAGTGTTGGAAAACAAACTCAGAAGCTAAAACGCATAAAATTACCAGTATCACCCTGTACACCAGATGTGAAAAGCTTGGCTGATAGGCAGTCAGTATACTAATTTGTTGGCCTATCTCCTAGAAGATTTTCAGGCATATTTAACCAAGTCCCTGACAGAATAAATGAATGTGTGCTGTAAGCAAGCCTCTTTCAAACATGAAGGAAATTATATTTCATGTGAGTGCATGAAATTTTAATTAATGCTTGCAAAGTATAAACAGGGTTTTTGACTCGATTGGAGTACAAGTTTTGCTTAATTCCTTTATCTTATATTCTGTAAAGAAATTAATTTGTTTCGTATAATCTAGTCAGCTACAACATTGTCCTAAGGAAATATATATAAACAATACTCTAGGATTTGAGAACAGAGTGCAAAAGTAAGGTGAAAATACTGAATTAAAATACAGGAGCATGGGATACATTTAATCTATTTTAGCCTTATATTTAACTGATTATTATATTCAGTTCAATAATAATTATCCACAGATTGCTAATATATGGAAAGTTCACCTCCAAGTGTTAATATATATTAAATGTTTCTGAGTCCCTAAAACCAAATAAGAAAGATTTAATGTGTTTCATATAAAGCTGAAATATGACTACTGAAAAAATTTCAAAACTGCACTGTCTAGAAATTCTTCTGACTTAAGAATGAAGTTATACTGAAACACTACATGATTAAGAAACATTACTTTATTAGTAAAACTGAAATTTGTATGAATTAAATAAAGTTCTTCATAATCATATTAGTTTGGTATGTTTGTTAAAATAGCATATACTCTTTTACAAAAGGAATAAGATATTCATGATAATGTTTGAAACCAAAATCTTTTTATCATTTGGAAAAGCAAAGCAACCTGTAATCTAGAATTCTATACTTACTGTGCAAAATTTAGTTATGAATTCTTCCCAAAAGTACACCCCTTGTGAAATCTTTAAATTACATAATTTTTAAATGAGGTTATTGGTGCATTTTAAGTATACATTATGACCACATTCAAAATTGTTAATTTCTGCCTGTACATGACTGTTAACTTCTACCTGTACATCTTGATTCTCATTTTCCTCATTCTCCTGCCCTCCCCAAACCTCATCCCTTATGTACATTAGCTTTGTTTCCATTATTTTGTCTTTACATCAAATTATTCCTTTTCTTTCTTTACTTTCCCCTACTATTACTCCTTTCTCTTTTTGCTTTGAGTATTTTCTTCCCATTTCACAATGTGTATCATACATTCTGGATTTCATTTACACCTTTAGTTTCTCATTCTAGATACAATGGATAAAGTAAATGAACATACTTCTACAGCCAATATAAAGAGATTTATCTATAAGTCAAGATATTTGAATGTCCACGGCATTAACAACATAATGTAATCAATAAAATTCTAATTTTAAACTGCAAAACAATTATTTTTTTTTCCATTTTCATTAATTTAAAACTGATAACGAGAAGCCATGAGTCTTCTATATATATTCATCTGCTGTTATTCGGCTTGCTCACACATTAACATAGTACTTACACTCTTAATTATTTATTTTGATTTTTTTTTTGCAGTCATTTAATTCTGCATAACAAATCTTACACTTCTCATATATCTAAATTGTTTTATGAATGTAAATAACTTTACAATAGCACATATTATAATGATATATTGCAACTTTTACTTAATAAACACATTTTCATTTAATTTGGCATAGTATCTATTAAAATCTATCAGTTTCAACATAACATCCTTTCCAAAATTTTGATTTGGTGTTACATAAAATATAGTATACAATTTTGTACTTTTTTTTTCCTGAGAAAAACTTACTTATCTCATTTTGATTCTTAGTAGATATTAGGCACATAATTGTTGGAGACACTATTCTAGATAAAAAAAAATGAAACTTCATTAAAATATTCATATAAAAAGATGTAGATATGAAAATGTTTAAGTCCATTGCTAGTTGAGAACATATAAGCTAGAGCAAAATATCATCTGCAAATATATGTCCTATTAGGATAGACAACTCACATATTCTTGAACCACATATGACATTATACAGTGCACAAAATCTCAAGTCATATTTTGATGAAAAGATTATAATATATACAGAAGATAGAGAAGTAAGTTACTTAAGTAATTAATGAATAAAATCAATAAAGGTTGACATGATTTTGTGTGTAATAAAAGAGAAATACGCCCTTAGTACTAATTAATCTCTCCACTAAAAGGGCTTTCAGCCCTATCCTCATAACATTCTGCTGTCCCACGTTGAGAGAATAGCTTTAAAAAGCATTAATTTGAGAATGTTTGGAGATCAGTTAAAGGAGCAACTATTGCAGGAGTAATCAATAATGTGTGGCATTTGAGTATTAATATGAATAATGTTGAAGTAAAAACAATCCACTTAGAAATGCACAGGCATTGTTTTCTTAGCAACCTATGAAAAGCACTGAAAACTATAAATTTGCATTAAAAAAGAATGAAGTTCTGCTATGAAATACATCTAAGTGTGCAAATTCTGTTGGACTGTAAGGTTAATTTGTAGAATTCTTGGACTACTCTGTAGTCTGTTGCCACCATAAAATGAACCTTTGAGCACAAAGGGACGTTGTACTTATCCATGAACATTGTTATGAAACAACAGGAAAAAAAGAAATAAGATCTTTATTAATTATGAACAATGCACTTGATAAGGTAGCTAAATGGATGTACCTTGAGACCATACTCTTCAGTGTAATAAATTGGACACATGTGTAAATACTGAATTATTTCTCTGGTATGAGAAACTGCAGGTATAAGTGAAGAGCAAAATGTATAATAGATATTGTGAAATAGGAAGACAAGGTCTAAAGGAGAAGGGGTTCTAGGGAAGGGAGAATGGAAGAAAGGAAAGAAGAGAAAGAAAAAATGAGAACAGAAGAGAAAAAATGGAACCAAAGTTTTTGCAAAAAGGGAGAGATGGGTGGATGCAGAGGAAGAATATGTAACGGGATAGAACCACGATATGTCATGTACAGCTACAAATTCTCAGTGTCCCAAACTACTAGCAAACTTAATTATAAAAAAAAATGATATGTCCCTTGTGGCATTTATTTTATTTCATTTTTTATATATGCTTTTCCAATAATTTACTTTTAGAAGAACTACATAATTTTGTTTGTTTTTCTAATTTTTTGAGGCAAAGTCTCACTTTTTTAGTTCATGCTGGCCCTGAGATCACCCTTGAACTCACAGCGATCCTCCTCCCTTTGTCTCCTGAGTGCTGGGATGGCAGATATGAGCCACCACACCCAGCACTGTGGTATGTGGTATCTGATTTTTGGTGGGTATGTGTCACCATGCTCGGCATTGTTGTATGTGGTTACCAGGGATCAAACTCAGAATCTGTGCTTGCAAAGCAGGTGCCAGAACCACTGAGCTAAATCCTCACCCCCGTACATATAATTTTTCTACAGACATGAAATTTGCTTATTTATCCCAAAAGTCTGACATGCAATTTTGTTATATGTTATGGTTGAATGACATAATCACTCTATAATTTTAGCTTTGACTATTAGATTCTTTATGCATTCTTTTAATTTAGTTGAGATGGTATAATTAAATGACTAATTTAACTCTATGGATAAAACTTAGGCATATTGTATACCTTTGATTTACTTTTATTAGTTTTTCAAATCAAGTGTAGAATCTGAGACTTCCATTTTACTTTCTTCTTAGACTTATTTTTACCGTCTTCTATCCCAAGCATTTTGAAAGCAGTATCTTCCATTATTCTCTAGATATTTATTATGGCCATTACTGGACAGATTGTAGACATACAGTTATTACAAAAATGAGTGAAACATAAGAAAATGCAATTAGATCATGGATTTAAAACTCAGTGATGGTTTACACTAGAAGTGTAAATTGGACAATAGAACTGCTCTAGATTGACTTACCACATACAGTCCGTACATCTAAGAGGAGTTTAAGAAATCTGGGTTGTCTGTGTCAGGCCTGTTTATTTTTTTGATAAATACATTTAATAATAAATTCCTAACAGGAATGTCCAGTTTAAATTGACCAATATGCAGTCATTAGTGTAGTATGATTTATAATATCTTTAAATTTTACTAGCAAAAACATACTTTTTCATTGTATTTTAATTATGTATTTTTATTTTAAGTTCATTTTTATGTCTGCTAGGTATTGTGCTTAAGGAAGTTTACTTAGTAAACTCCAGTGAACTCTGCTTACTGGTATGATGTTTAACACTGTTATTCTAAATGTCTTCTGGCCCCAAGAAGAGGTAGTGAATTTTCATCTTGGATTCTGATCAAGGAGTGACATTGAGATAAAGTGTTCAGAGAACACCGACAGGCAGATTAGGGCTGTGGGGTTTGAGCAAGACAGAGTTGCAGAATCATGGAAAAAAAAATTCTCATTTAACGTATTAACCAGGGAGCCAGCATTTTTGCAGAAATTATTGGAATGAGGCAAAGCTTTTTGGAGAAGCTATTGCTAAAGATTTATTTCTGCACGTGAACTTTGAGCGATTTCGTAAGAAAAGCCTGATGACTTACTGGAAATGTTCAGGCTCTGAGTCAAGTGGGAAGGTGTGTGGAGGTGTGTGGAGAATGCAAATGAGAAGCAGAGCATGGGGCAAGAGCTCAGGCTACCAAGTGAGCTTCTCACCTAATAACTGTGAGAATTCTACTGATTCTTAAATAATTAAATTTTTGCTTATAAAATTCTCCATACTAAACTTATTATTTCTAACACTGATAAAATGTGACATCTGCTATAATTCTTATTCATATGTTGAAGGTGCTTTTTAATTGTCATTATCAAGTGAGGCAACAATCACTGTCCTCTTCATGAACTCTTAGAGAATTATTAGAAACAGCTTCATCCAGTCCATTTCTTGGGGCTGACAGCAAAACTCCTTTAAAAGACCCACACCTCTAACTCCAAATGAATTTTGTAGCAAGCACTATAAGTTTTCTCTGCTGTTACCAAGGATTCCCTAGAGAATGAGTCATCTTTAATATTCTTTTTTTAAAAAAATTTCTCAATACAAGGCCTTTGCCTGGAGCTACTTTCTGAGCCCTTTTATGTTTTGAGACAAGTTTTCTAAATCATGAAGATGCCTAGGCTAGTCTTGAACTTTTGATCCTCATATCAGTCTCTAAAAGTATGGGGATCACAGGTATTCACCACCATGCCCAGTTGCAAATATTATTTAGAAGTAAGTTACCTGCTTAGTTACAAGTTATATGGAACATTATTCATTAGAACAATTCTAATATATATGTATATATGTATACATATGTGTATATATATAATTTTATCATTTAATCATTATTAAATCCTATGAATAATTGCAAATTAGAATTATGATTTTATATTGTGGAGAGGCATACATAAGATACACTCTTGTAGCAGAGTTTTAGGCAATAGTGAACTATTCACTAAATATATAATCTACAAAATGGATAAAACTTGAGGACCTTATGCTAAGTGAAATAAGACAGTCATATAAGAATAAAACTATGTGGGGCCAGGAACTTAGCTCAGTGGTTCTGGCGCCTGTCTTGCAAGCACAAGGACCTGGGTTCGATCTCTGGTAATCACATCCATGCTGGGTGTGGGGACTCACGCCCAGCAGCAACCAGTACCACGTACCACAGTGCTGGGCATAGTGGCTCATGCCTGTAATCCCAGCACTTGGGAGGCAGAGGCAGGAGGATTGCTGTGATGTGAGTTTGAGGCTGAGCTCAGGGCCAGCCTGAACCACAAAGTGAGACCCTGTCTCAAAAAAAAAAAACCTTTAAAAAAAAAAAAAAGAATAAAACTATGTGATTCCACTTATATTAAATTCCTAGAGTAGTCAAATTTATAGAAGAAAGTCAACTCTATAGAAACAGGAAACTGATTTGCAGTTTCCTGGAGTAGAGAAAATAGAGATGAGGTTGTGGCTAAAAATATCCAGAGATCCAGTTCAGGAAAAGAATCTGGGTCTTCTAGAGAGTTATCTAATGGGGGTGGGAATGCACCTATCAGTGGATCACTTTCCTGACATGTTTGTAGCCAAGCACATGTACTATTAGGTGGTGGGGTCACATTACTGATGGGATTCACTCTGTGTGCCTTTAGAGTGCATAGCATGTGCTCTGGCTTTGCTCCCCACTGCTCTGGACCCCATAAGTTGAGCATCTTTCTTCTAGGTCCTTCTGCTGTGTTTTCTCTGCTCAGAACCCACCTGAATATGGACCTAACACTAGGTGAATATGATGCAGCTTCTCCCAAAACAATGAAGATGCATATTTTGGTGCATGTGTTCACATCACCTTTGTAGAACTTTGTATGTAGATCAATTGATACATTTCTTGTCACATAGGAACATAAAGTGTTCTCTAGACACTATTAAACTGACTTACAAACACATATTTAAGACAGAGGAATAATAGTCCCTCTTGAAGTACTCTTGGTACCATAGTATGCCAAGTCAAGCCCAGAAGGAATCATCCATTGTTGGAATCTTGGTCATTATGCATACAGGCAACTACATAAAGTTTACATTTCTTAGATATGAGAGTATGAAAAACAGTGCCCCCATTACTTTACATTCTAAAGTTTTCCTCCTTAAGCTCATCATTAATGTGCAAAATTTTGATATTTGTGATCTGTGTGCAGCTATTATAAAATATATAATGTCTCACTCAAAAATACTTTCCTTCTAATGCACACATAAACTGCTGAATATTGGTGAAGGAAAGCAAAAGTAGAAATTTCAATTATTATTTATTCATTGATACATGTGTTTTTTAAATAAAAACATGAATAGCCAGATTTGACCTTAAGCGTCCAGGCTTTCAATAAAGATTTTTTTTCTCTTGACTTATGTCAAAACAGTAGGTGAATTTTGAAAATTTGATGAACTATATTTGTTGATTAACTATTTTGTGTTATTAACTATACTTGTTTTTTGATCAGCTAGTTTGGGTTCATTTATTAAATGCTTAAGTACCTTTTGGTACTTTTATGATACACTTCCTAAATTTCCCAAGTATATTACAGAGACATGGTAGCATGCTACAGCAGAATTCATATTCATAAGGGGTTTCTTATGCATTGCTCTTGCTGTCAGATATTGCTACAAAGATGTTTATTATGCAGCTGAGTAAAAATCTGTTCTGAAGTATCATTTTCTTTTCATTTTAAGATACAAATTATGTAGAGAAAATGTTGCTGAGTTTAGTTTCTGCTGTACTATAAGAAAAGCCTGAAAGTTATCATTTTGGTTTGAGCAACCAGAGCACAAGAAAATAAAAACTGGTGGTTTTCTCACATATATCAGAGAGCTGAACTTGGAAGGTAAATTGCCAATATGAAATACAGAGTCAGAGATGAATCTAGAGTCACAGCCAAGTTCTGATTTTCTTGTGCTGAGGCTTCTGGAATCATAAACTAATGAAAATAAATTTTAATTTTGACAAATGGCTAAATGCTAACAGTTTGGGGACTTAGAAATCACTTAGCTGCCATCTTCAAGAATGACCAAACTACTATAGGTTTTGCCCCAAGAACTTGACTAAATTTTTATGATTAAGAACCAAAAAATATTCCTAAAGTGTGATCCACTTGCAGGTATACAAGACACATGAGGGAAATAGATTGAAATTACAACCTGGCCACAAAATAAATTGTGTTAAGAGAATGAAAACACTCTATAGAATGTGACAAATTGAAAGTATCTACTTTCATTATTAACTTCATACTGGCTATTGACCTATATCTGAAAAAATTTGATCCTTAATATGCAGAATTCCGAAATCTAATGTTAAGAAGATAAACCAATTAAACTTAGTCAAAAGATCTGCATAAAAAAGTGTGATCAATCATACAATGAATGTTTAAATTTTGAAAATTATAGTAACAGGCATATTGCCATGAATCTCCATGAAAATACTTCCCCTCATTTTGAACACTTTTGCTCCCTCTTTCTTACCACTGTCTGAGGAAATTCTGGGAGTCTTCCTTCCCAAAGGTCTTTTGTATAATGGAAATGAAAGTTCAGGAAATAATGATGAAATGAGACATCTCACGGCAAGTCTGGCTTCTAAAATATTAGTGTGTTCTCATACACTTCACTCACTGCATCTTGTGCCTTGTCACTTCCACAAAGCCAAAGGAGTTGTGTAATTCAGATCTGTCTTTTTAGGTGTACAGGAGGCAGATTTTGGTGTCAGGGAGGCTAATGCTCAGCTTTCAAAGTGATATCTGGAAATCCAGGAGGGTTTCCCTGAGAGGGCGCTACATGTTGGGGTGAATGGCAATATAACTTACTCTAATAATTCCTTTTCCAAATTTTAACATTCCTGCTATTTTTCAATGATGCTTTGCAGATACCATACCAAGGGATTGAATATCTGGTGAATTAAATATGTGAAATATTTTCCACATGTGGCATTATGTAACTACAAATTGAAATAAGAATGATGTACACCTACTGAAATGATAGGTATCTAAAAATCTAACATTCCCAAGTGCTGAAAGGAATTCAACGCTGCAGAAACTTCACTGATTGCTGGTGGGAATACATAGTGATAGGGGAAAGGGATGCTATCAGAACTCCTGCAGTAGGTCTTGGTCTCCAGTAAGCCACAATGGCACAAGGCAAATGAATTAATAAAGAAAAGAAAATAAAGTTGGAGGAGTAGCTGAGGTTTGGGCTTGATCAATTCTGGCCTTTCCGCACAATAGAAGTAACAGATGACTCAGAGGAAAGCAGCAATGATCCTGAATAATGAGGAACTTATGTAGATGAAGATCTTAGTTCAAAGAGGAAGTTTGTGCCTCTTTAGGATGTCTTCAGTTGATGTAATCCTGCCCTGAAGCAGCACAGCACCATGGGACTATTAAGATTTTCACTGGAGCAAAAATGGAGTTATGTTTTGACATAGAGTAGCAGCACATGTAAGCAGGAAAACTAAGACTAGTGGTTTCATTGTGAAATGAGTTTCCCCAAATCATGCAGAAATGCTCCCAACAGGAATAAAAAATGATATAACCACACGGAATGTGGTTTAATGACCTCATGCAAAGCTAAAATAAGCTTAAGATTTAGTGACCATGGTTCTAGCTATTTATGCAGTGGTGTCATATAGATAGAATCGGTTGGGTTTTTATTTTTATGAACATATTTATATATATTATTTCAGATTAACTTCATCTTTCCTTATGCTCAGAGGACCTAGAAACAGCTAAGATTTTAAAGTTAAAAAAAAATATTTTTTCCAGTGCTCAGACCTTGGTTTTTAACATTATCCCAAAGGAAAACCTCAAAGTGTTTCTTAGATAAATAATTAGTTGATTTTAGAACTGAAATTAAAACATACAAGAGAAGCCTGAATTTCTCTGTAGTTCTACAGAGTAAAGAGTTGTTCAAAAAAGAAACTGAAGCAAACATCATTGCCAAATGTAATATGGCATCCAGTATGCATTCATGGGAGATAAAAACTGAGCCACCTACAATCAAATGTGGATTTTACTGAACACTAATGCACACATATCAGTTCACTGATATGTGAAATATAACATATTGACCTAAGATGTTCACAGAAGAAACTGGCTGACAATATAGTGGAACTCTTTGGACTTTCTTCACAATATTTCTGCTAATAAAAACTTACTAAAAATAAATTATTTCTTAATTCAATGCATTAAATTTATGTCATCATTTTATAAATTATGCACTCAGGTGTATTACAGTACAATATATAATATTTTAGTCACCCTAAAAAGTCACAGTTACCAACTACTCATCTAATTTCCATCACCGTGCTTTAATTTTTGTCACAGCTTGAACATCTGGTTAATGGATTTATATGCTACTTAGTTTTAGGATGTTTCTTTTTCATATACAGACAAGAGATAAAAGAAAAGAAATTTTCTAACATGTCTTCATTTTGCAACAGGAATCCTCTTATTTTTCTTGTTCCAAGTTGTACTCCCTTTAACAGATATACTGGAGTAAGCTTGTTAACATTTTCATAGTCATGTGAGATGGGTCTAATGTGTAAGCTTTCTGAACTCAGTTATGTAATATTTGTGTATAATTTTTAGGTGTTCTTTATATATTTACATAATATATATTACATAATATATAAAATATATATACACAATATATAAAATATATATTTATATATTATATATCATTACATAATATATAAAATATATTTAAATATATTATTAATATTTAATTATTTAATATGTAATATATTATATGGTATTAATTACATAATATATTTACATAATATATAAAAATAAAATTCTTTTAGAACTCTTTCTATATTTACATAATATATACAATATGTATCACCTATTATATAATTATATATAATAATCTATATATATGTGTGTGTGTGTGCGTGTGTGTGTGTGTGTGTGTGTGTGTGTGTGTAAATAGCTAGGAGTGGAGTAGATAGCGCCTGCATGGATGTGTATGTGATAAACTGTTTTCTCTTTCAACAGTCTTTTATATTCCTTTTAACAGTACTGTTTCTATAAAACAGAACAGTATTGAGGATTCTATTTTTTTTAAAAAATTAATATGTGAGAATATTGTTTTTCACTGTAGTTTGAGTTTACATTTCTCTCATGACTAAGGTCATTGGAACATCTTTTCATTTATTAATGACTAAACATATATCTTCTTCAGGGAAAAGTCTTATTGTACACTTTCCACATTATTTTCAGGGCTCTTTTTCTTCTCCAAAAACAAACTATTCAACTTCTTTATTTGTTCAACATAGAAATTTTATGACAAAAATAGGCTTTCCTCTGAGTCAATGGTTGATTTTAAATTTGTCAAGAGCGTCCAAGAACAGAACTTCTTCACTTGGTAATCTCATTTATCTTTTTATTTTCTTTAAAGTTTGTATTTTCATGTCCTAAGAAATCTTAACCTACTCTACGTCCAGAGTTTTCGATTTTTCCCATAATTTTTTCATTATTCATGTATTTACTTATTATTTGGGGAGGGGCAGTATTTTGAGGAAGGGCCGCATCTTGTAGCCCAGGCTGGCCTCAAACTTGTTATAATCCTCCTGGCTGAGCCTCCTAAGTCTATGATAACAGCCATGTGCCCCTGTGCCTGATTTCTCATAACTATTTACATAGAGTATTAATTTGTATAATTCAGATCAATTATATGTTTCAAGTGAAGGGTTTTATTTTTCTCTGTTTCTCTGCTAGGGAATTGAATCTAGGACATCCTATGTCCCAGGCAAATGCCTACCCCGGAGCTACAGCCCCAGCCTCACGTGAAGTCCCTGTGTTGGAGCACTGGGATCGAACTCAGGACCTGGAGCTTGTGAGGCAAGTGTGATGCTAATGGAGCTAAATCCCTGGGCCCAAAGTGATATATTATACATGGTATGAACAGAAGGTTTTTCTTTTATTTACTTCATTTTCCAAACAGCACTTAAATAAGTTGTATCAAAAACTGAGTTCTTCCTCAACTTAAACAATTTGCCTCCTTTTTGAAAGTTAAGTAAAAATGTATGGCTAACTTTTTATTTTTCTGGTATCGGGGAATCAAACTCAGGACCCTGCACTTGCAATGCAGTTGCTGTAACAACGGAGCTAAATCTTGACTTTTTGAGTCTCTATTTTGATCTTTTTAACATATTTACCTTATCACAGTACTAGACTCTCTTGATGACCATGGGTGGATCTTACTCTTAAAATAATGTGGCAAAAGTCTCGGGACTGTTCTCATTTAGAAAATAGTTTGTTTGTACAGGTGCTTAGATATATGTATGTTATATCAATTTTCATAGAAATATCCAAATAAATATATAAATTCTTATTGGGATTGTGTAGAAGAATTTTAAGAACATATGTTACTTAACTATAATGAATCAATTCATTTTTGTATAAGATATTTATTTTCTTTTCTTTTCTTTCTTTTCTTTTTTTTTTTTTTTTTAGGTTTTTTGAGACAGGGTCTCGCTTTGTAGGTCAGGCTGGCCCTGAGCTCAGACTCAAACTCACATCACAGCAATCCTCCTGCCTCTGCCTCCTGAGTGCTGGGATTACAGGTGTGAGCCACCACACCCGGAACTGTGGTATGTGGTACTGATTGCTGCTGGGGTGAGTCTCCACACCCAGTATTATATGTGGTTACCGGGGAATCGAACCCAGGCCCTTGGGCTTGCAAGACAGGCGCCAGAACCACTGAGCTAACTCCCCAGCCCGATATTTATTTTCATATACTTAGGTCTTAATTATGCTCAGTGTCATGTCTGGGACATACTTTGAGAAATATATTTTTCGTTTCTTTGTTATATTGTAAGATGTTTCAGGGACAGGATTGGGGATTGAACCCATGACCTTCACACTGAGCTACACCCCTAATAATTTTTTTTTTTTTAGACATCATTCTGCCAACTCCCTAAATTGCCCCACATGAGCTTGATATTGCCTCAGACTTCTGGACAATTGGAATAATAATTGTGGAACATCAGCCGAGGTTAAGTGATATATTTCTAATTTTCTTTCAAAAAATGTATTATCACCCTCTGAGAACAGAGATCATGCCCAAATATATTTTCTGGGATTTTAATAAATCAAAACATTGCTTTGATAAATCAAAACAACTTTTTGTAAAACTCATAAGGTGCTTAGATAGGTTATAATGACGTCTGTAGTTTATGACAACTGTACTTCCTTCCCTCTTATGTAGTTTTGTGTTTTGTTCCTTCTGTGCGCTCTTTGCCTTATTCTAGTTGCTAAGACATCCAATAGTTAGCTGAATGAAACTCAAAAGGTGGTGTGATTATACACCCTTTTTCTTACTGTAGAGGAAGATCCTTATTGTAGAGAAATTACTCCATTTCTTTGATATTAAACATGTGATTAATGTTCGTGTAAGCATGTATATGTGCATGCATGTATGTGTGGGATGGGATTATGATACTGAGCCCACTGTAAAGTTGAGAAAGATGCTGGTTTTCAATGCTTTACCTATGTTACATGTAAAAGTAGATTTTTCTTTTTATTGATACCACCAGTAGTTTATAAATCAAAATGCCACACCTTATCCATTTACAAGTTGAAAGACTTGAGGCGTTTGCCCAAATTTTTACTGATTGGGAAAATGAAGTTACTGTAAACATTGCCATCAAGGTTTGTAGGCATGTCTTCATTTTTCTTGAGATTTTTTTACTTCTCTGCAATTGTAATTGCTAGATTTTATGTGTTTTTCTAATTTTACAAAAAAATACCTGCCAAGCTATTTTCCAGGGTCTCTGCATCATCTTGAATTTATTCAGCACTGTGTAAAAGCTGCAGCTGCTCCGCTACTATGCCAGCATGATGCTGCTTTAGTTATCATGTTAGTAAATTATTAATGAATATTAATGAATATGTCTTTATTTATAACTCTCTTTGAAAATTGTTTTAAATTTTCTGTTGTTTGGTGTAGTCCACAAATAAATTATCAGTGGCAATTTGGAAAGAAAGCAGTTGGAAATTAATACTGTTTTCCTCTTTTTACTTAAAACTCATGAAGTAAATAGCTTTTTTCAGCACATAAATTATACATTACAGTTATGAGGTGTTTGCACTCATTGACTGAACATTTTTATTCTCAGATGTATGTGAGCAAATAACTATGGAATATAGCATTTTTCCTGTGATTTATATTGAAGGAAAAGTTTCTTAATGGTTATATGTTCATAGTAAGTTATACCTGCCATAATTATAAATCCTTATCATAAAATAGCTTTCAAAACAACAACAACCACATTTAAATGCATTCTTCAAAGAACAGGCTTATGTAAAGGAACTCAATTTTGCAAAATGAGCAATACATTCAGAAAAGTATCATTCATGGAAATTTTGATTTTACGATATGGTTTTCATGACATACAGAAGGTACAGAAAATAAAAGAACTACACTCCCTGGGCTGTCTTCAGTTCTAAATCCTAAAGTATTCTCCTAGAATGATTAAAAAATTAATGTTACACCCTATGTCCGTGTAACGCAATATGTGGTTAGGATTGCCAGAGATTCAGAAGTTAAAACTAAGCTACAAACTGAGGGAAAATAGGATTGAATACTTCACAGTCTAAGACTAGAAACAGGTGAAAGTGATGATTAACATATATTTTTCACACCTTGCTCTGCTGATACAATGTAGGGGATTCACTACCACAGAGGCAATCATGGCAGGAATCCTATTGGTACATCAATGAATGATTGAGGAAAAAAAGAAACTAATTTTGCAGAAACAGCAAATATCCTCCAGAATTTTTTTTTCCTGGGCATCTGAAATGAATAAACACTTAACAGGTGAAAAATATAAACAGAAAATAACAATATAAAGAAATGTTTGATATCACTGGACATTCAAACTGTGTAAATGAAAGTAACTCTGTGTTTTCACTTCTCTCGCAAAGAATGGCTATTGTCTAGGAATTAACCAATAAACAATTCTGGCAGAACTATGGGGGAAAAGAGGAACCCTTCCCAACTGTTACTGAACATGTAGACTGGTGCAATCACCGTAGAAATCACTGAGAAGATGCCTCAAAAATTAAAACTACAGGTTCCTTTGACTCAGCCATTTTCCTGCTTGGAGTTACCCTGAAAGAATCATTAAAAATATCATTCTACAGCAATACGTGCACCCCATGAAAGAAAAGTGATATCGAGCTAATCCAAGTGCTGATCACTAAGAATTTTCACAAAGTAAATGAAAGAAATCTCAAAGGGCTATTTAGAGTCAAGGTGGGTAAATTAAAATAAAAACAACTGGGATTCATCAGTTAAGATCTGGAAAAAATAGGATATCTCAGACTGTTTCGCTGTTGTAACAGAAGATAATCAAGTAGCTTATGAACAACAGAAATTTATTTCTCACAGTTCAGGAGGCAGAACAACTTAAAACCAAGGCACTGACAGCCTTGGCAGTTGGTAGGAGGCCACTTTCTTTCCATACATATCTTCAATGTTACTGTAATCCCACATGGTACAGTAACTCCTTCAGCCTCTTTTGAAAAGGTCCATATCCCACTAAAGGAGTCCATGCCTTCATAGCCTCTCTCTTCCTCCTCCAAATCTACGCATATATGTTGGAAATCATGAGTTTGGTGGGGGGGACACATAGATATTCAGTATTTAGCATGATTATAGGATGATCTGAAAGGCAATCACAAAATGACAGGTATTACATAAGTGTGTATTTGTTTGCTATTCCTGGCCAACAAATTATTGAAAATTAAAATTGCACACTTAGGTCATGTTTTTCTGCAATTTGAAATTTGTATAGATCAAATTGTTAGTCAGAATGTTGCTCACAGTTGAAGCTGCAAATTTTCTTTCAAGCTCTAAGCTGAGAATTTGCAAATATATTTGTAGGTTAGAATAGTATTTGGTTCCATGTCCCATGTCATTCTCTGCTCCTAACACACATTTTGATTATAACAGCTTTACAACTATTTGATCCCTTGCTGTGATGTTTTAAATTCTTACAAAGATGAGTACAACCTCTTTTCTCTTTGACCAGAGCTTAAGTATGTAAGTCAATTTTTAAAGTAACAGCATTTTGAAGTACATAGTAGAATAATAGATGAAGTTATCATGTTTTATCTGTATAATTTTTCTCCAGACAGGTAAGTCACATTCAAGTTTTATCACACATAGTGTTTTTGGCATCTACTTGTGGTTCCCAGTCATTGAAGGTGATGTTCATGTTTTTCTTTCCTCTTTAATTTTTCTGCATATATCATGTACATGTTTTGTCTTTTTATTTTTTTTAAATTGATTTTATCAGTACATTTTACATACATATTAAGATTACATTCAATATTGACAATTTATACTAGTATATGACATATCTTGATTTTCAGTTATGTGCCATAAAATTCTGGGAGAGTGGCATTGGAGATTTTATTCATAACAAAACATTTAAGTACATCAGCTGGAGCATAGATGACGGACAGCAATGAGATCTAGCCTTACACAGTTTTATTCAACATGGTCCAATAGACAAGTTCATGTCTCTGCATCAGTACCTATGGAAAATATTCAAGGGCAAAATAATGGACCGATAGAGATTTAATTTTAACTAAAGCTTTTCAGGAAATGTGAAGCAAATATCAAATCCTAGAAAATTTTCCCAGGGATCGCGCTTAACTCCTGGGAGAGTGCAGGAATTGTTAAGCACTTTATTCACATGACAAACAATTGCAACTCGGTAGTATCAGAAAGTGTTTATTGTGCTGGTGTTTCAACCATAAAAATGTAACTCATAAAGGTGAGAAATTGAATTTTTCAGAATTTCTCAAGGTGTCTATATTTTCTGTAGCTACATTTCTGAATTCTTTCTTTCAAAAGTACTTCATCTGCACTGCAGTTGACTAATTTTCAGCAATATATTCATGCATTTAGTGAAAAAAATCTCCATTATGGTTACATTCATACCTATTTTTTTTTTTTTTGGTTTATTTGATCATCTTGTTTTGTTCCCAACTTCTAAACCAATTTAATTAACAGCTACTGTGTGAGTCATTATAGCTTTTAATGACATAACTACAATGTTCTAAATTTTTGCCTAATACATCCATGTTGAGTGGACAGGAAGGAATTTTGAAGGGAGAGGGAAAAATACTTTGACAATGATTCAATCTACCACATTATTCATGCTTTCATATTTAATAAAACTATTCCAGATATATGAACATTAGAAGAGGTGATCGATCCTAATTTTATTCACACCCACTCACGTACATATAGAGTAATGTGGATGAAATAAAATACAAGTAAAAATGTATCTATATAGACATTTATTTCTACATACATACATGAAAAGTTATTTGATTCCTTTCTTAAACAATTCTACTTTATCTCTTTCATGCGATCTAAATTTTATTACTATGATCTTAAAATCATATTACTTTATTTTCTTCTTTATTTATTGAGTTTATTGCTATATTTTATGTGGAATTTCTGATCTTATTTATCACTGAGAATTTGCACCTGTCCATGATATATCTTGATTGCCACTTTTTCCTTCCCTATAACCTCCCCTCCCCTCTCTCTCTCTCTGTAAGCTTTGGTTCCATTATTTTCTCATCTTCCTTTCATTCCTTAACCTCCTTCGCCTCCCCTCTCTGGGTCATATTCCTTCAGTTTCACAACATTTAGGATTTTAGTTCCTCAAGCTAAAGAAATCATTCGGTACTTGCCCGTATGTATCCTATTTATTTCATTTATGAGTGTGACCTCAATATGCAACCTTTTAGTTGTGAATGACTCAGTCTTATTATTCTTTATGTCTAAGTAATATTTCATTTTATTTAAAAAAAAAGGTATTTCTTTAACCGTTCAGTGGTTGATGGGGCTGTTTCCATTTGGGGCTGTTTCCAATGTTTAGCTATTAAAAAATGTACTGGTATACCCATAGGTGCTCCTGTGTCATGTGGTAGGATGTTTTTAGCGCTTTTGAAAACAAATCCAGGAGGGAAAAAGCAGGCTCAAATGAAACTTCTCATCCCAGATTTATGAGGAATCTCCACCATGGTTACACCAGTCTACTTTCCCACCAATAGTGGAGAAGGGTTTATTTCTCCTAAAGCTGCACCAGCACTTGTCATTAGTTGATCGTTCTAATATTAAACAATTTAGATGAAAATATTGAGAATATTTTATTTAAAATATCAATATAGGTGAAGTGGAGCTGCATTTTGATATATTTCATTTTCTTATGCTATCTGTGAAAGACTTTGAGATTGGTTTTATTTTGGCTTGATTAAATAAATGGAAAATTTTAGTAAGACTTTTTTTTTTTTTTTTTGAGACAGGGTCTCACTTTGTGGTTCAGGCTGGCTCTGAGCTCAGCCTCAAACTCACATCAGAGCAATCCTCCTGCCTCTGCCTCCCGAGTGCTGGGATTCCAGGCGTGAGCCACCACACCCGGCACTGTGGTATGTGGTACTGATTGCTGCTGGGGTGAGTCTCCACACCCAGTATTGTATGTGGTTGCCAGGGGATGAACCTGGGTGCTTGCACTTGCAAGACAGGCGCCAGAACCACTGTGCTAAATCCCCTGCCCTTTTAGTAAGACATTTAAAATAACTTTAAAATGATCTTTTATTAAGATAGGAAGTAATTCATTTTGAATCTCTCTCGTTAACAAATATTGAGGATAGACTCCCTAAAAGGTGTTTTGGTATTATTTTGATGGAAATCTATGTAAAAAAAAACGTTGTGATTTATTTGTTTAGTTTTGTTTGGCAATGTGTCTATTTATCCAGCTTATTTAAACAGTGTAACAAACTATGATTTTCTTTTCTAGTTTCCTTCTATATGTTTCTTTTTATTTTTGATATTCTAAGGTGTTTACTTTTCTACATTAGTTTTGCTAAGTGTATGTTAAATGTATCAAAAGAAATGAATTCTAAGTTTATTTGTTGGAGATTCTCCTCTTTCACATGTGTTATTAATTAATAATGAAAATATTTGACTATGAATTAATTTGGTTGTTTCTGAGTTATGAGTTTACTGAGAAATATTTGTCTTGCATAATTTAACATAGATTTGTCTATTTTACTATTTATGTGTATATTAGCTGCCTCTTTTCTCTCTATATAGTGAAATAGAAGATAGGCAAATAGATAGACAGACAGACAGGCAGAATATTTTTCTGCCCTGAGGATTGAATTTAGGGCCTTTTCACGAAATTAAATCCTTAGTCTCTTTTATGCTATTCATTTTTTAAAAATTAAAATCTTTATTGGTACAATATGAATACACATCATCATCACATTCAACATTGAGAGTTTGTACCAGAATATGACATGATTTGAGTAAGGAAACAAATCTTATGCATATAATAGGTGGGGGATGGCAGGGCGGGTGGGGGAAGGGGAAAAATGAGAATCAAGTTATACTATTCCTTGCACGAGATCTGGCTTTACAAAAATGCCATGCAGGACTCAAATTTGTGATCCTTCTGCCTTGACCCCTCTCAGAGCTGTGTGTACAGTCACATTCCATGCTTCCTGGCCAAATAGTACACTTTTCTGATTATAGACCCATCCATTAGTAAATGAGATGTCAGGAAGTCTGTCAAAGTACCATTTTCTTAAATGTAAAATATATATATGTACTAAAAATTAGGGCAAGATTCCTTTATTTGAAATACAAAATGTCATACTATGTAGACAACATTTCACATTATGCACTCAGCATGCAACAAACTCTTTACATGACTGAACTTATATTTTTCTATCTGCCTTTTGACCTAATAAAATTCACTAGTTTTGTGACACCTTAAAACCTAATGGCTCCCAGCTTTTTGTTAACTGTTCTTTAGCCATATTATGTATTTCTTGTTTGTCATTATATATTATTTACATATGGTATTGGTCTGTACAGACTTGTATAACAAAATATTATAAATGGTGCTTGAAACAATGTGTGTATCTCACAGCAGTCAAAGCTAGAAAATCTTAGGTCACATCAGTGTTGGAAATATGTTCACAGTTGTGCTCATTCCTTGATGCAAGTTGGCAATAACAACAACAAAACATTGCTCAGTGCTTCAGCTTGTGAATAAAATTGTTAGCAAACAAAAGCACTCATGAACCAAGGTCCCACTGTGTTAGTAATAAGAGGCTGAATTGTTTTTTAACTGTATATCTAGAGGTTTCATTGCATTCTCAATTGTCATTTCAGCCAGGCATAAGTAGCATGTGTATCTGTCCAGTGGAAAGCCTGAGGATTTGCTATTGATAGCACCTCAACTCAGCTTAATGTTACTGTTTGTCTTTGACTTCAGCCCACTGCTTCTGACACAATTTTAGATTGAAGAGCCTTTCTACAAATGCTATGAACTAAGGTAACCATTGTCCACACACGGGAACTTGAAATAAAGCTGACATGTTTCATTTAATTTTTACATTTTTTACCATTATAGTTAACAGAAATTTAAATGAAGTAGTCACATGTGGCTTGTGTCACATGTGCTGTACAACATAAATATAAGCTGATATCATTGGTTCTTAGCACAAATTATTCACAGCAGCTCCAGTTTACCCCCATTCTTCTTAGTGTCAAATCTTGGGTACTGGTACTTCCTCAGTTTTTGAATTCTCACTAATATTTTACTCTAAAATATATGGAAGTAGTTAGCATGCCAAAAATCAGGCAAATATGACGGTGAAATTACAATGTTGTTGAATATTTCTTTGAACTCCTTAATATGGTTTGATCAACAACCTTGTTTTTAATGTAATCCCTATTTCTTGATTTTATTGTCTGTCAGAAGATGAGAACACTAGGAAGAATCACTTGATATCATTGCAAATTAGCCAATGGAAGCGATGCATACATCACATCGTATCATGCTTTATAAAGCATGAAGTCCGGATAATGAGGTGGTTCTGTGCATGAGCTTGGAGGTCAAACCAGTTTGGGTTCACGGAGAGTCCTGCCATTTAATAACTGTATTACACTGAACACACTCTTTGACTGCTCCAAGTTTTAGATTCATCATCTGTAAAATCTCAGGGGTAATGCTGAACTTCAAAGACACTCGGGCAGATTAAGGAAGACAATGTTGATAAAGCCTTTAGCACAGAGAGCAAAGAGGTTGACGAAATGTAATAGCTCAAAGGAGTAGCTGATGCTCGTGCCCTCCCGTGTTGTTTCAAAAGCCCTGTAGATTCAAGTTTGTTCTTTCAAGGATTTTTAAACTACAATCTTTTTTTCTAGGGGCAAGGACATAGCTGACAACATAGGAATTTAAAACTGTTTAGTTTACAGATATTTTCCTCTCATTCTAAAGCATAAAATTGGCGCAGTGTCAGACCTGGCTGACTTTAGGCTGCATCTTGCAGTCATGCCTGCATCGTGCTGTAATGTGCGTGTTCAGTTTCCTTAGGTAATATGAGTAGGAAAGGTAATCTGCCAACTCTAAAAATTATGTTAGGAGCCAGACATCACAGTTCTGTTGTGGTTTAATTCTGTCACAAGTTGATTAGGACAAGGTAAGAAAACTTTCACAGCCTCTCTAGTGGCATTGAACGATGTGGTTGGTTAAAATACTTGACATCGTTTTTGGGTTTCAGTGTACAGAAACATCTTAGGAAGACTTAATGTCTAGCTGCTACAAAAAACAGGAAAGAAGAGAAAATGTTCTCACCTGAAGCAATTTTAATCACTATTTAGCCAG
>PVIR01013731.1:0-41729 GCA_004026965.1 Petromus typicus
AAAAATTAGTCACTAAGGCAATCACTGGATACCAAAGACGTACTAGGGAGGAAAACAGCCGTCCAGTTAGAGGACTGGGTTTAGTTCCAGTTCCAATCGCTTACGGGTGTTGGACCTTGAGCAGATATAAACCAATCTGAACTTGCTCTCGTTCCTTGAAGATGAAGCCAACGCTTGCTCTGTGAAGTTGTGAGGATTCACTGGTTCCAAATGGGCTGAGTCTCTACTTGGAGCTCTGCCGTGTCTTTGTGAAGCAATCAAGGAAAAGCTCCTAGGTTCCTGCCTTCAGCAGAGAGATGCTTTAAAGGTGCTGTGAAGAGCAGGAATGGTTGTGTGTGTGACTGAGGCCGAAGAGGAAATACACAACACTGCTTCGTGGAACCTCAAGAAGGACCACAAGGCTTACAGTGACACGGCAGGGACTCTACATAGGCAGCCACTTCGTCAAGATCGGAAGGCAAGACCGAGACGTCTCCACCCTCCCTCCTATATGATGGTTTGCCCTTACCATTTCGGATGTCAGTGGGAGACGGCAAACAGAAATGTCCTGTTAGTAACCGGAACCGAGACGGCCATTCGCCAGCATCCAACAGCACCAGTGCTCACAGCAGTCACTGACAGACCCAAGGGCAGCCTGTGGACCCCACAGAGCTGGACTGTTATCAGCAGTGTGATGAGTCCGAGGGAAAGAAGCAAAGTCCAAATGGCATTTGAAGCAAGTGTATTTAGAGATGTGTTTGAAGCGCTCTTGAAACAACATAGCGAACTTGGCCTCTCTCAGGAAGGTCTCGTGAAGAGATAAAGACCAGTTGCACTCAAGCCGTCACCATCTGGTTCACACCAACATCCCCTATCCAAACCAACCTCCTTTACCTTATCCCTCCAGGCTGGTGACATGCAGACCCGTCCTCTCCGTCAGACACAGCATCCAGCCTGCCCAAACACAAGAACGCATGGCTATGGGCTCTTCCCAGGTGCCCAGCCCCCTATGGAGCTGGAAGATTGCCACATCTGGATGCCCTGCCTAGGCAGCCTCTGCCCAGCTCAGTGGAACCTCCAAGACCCACCAGGGAAGAGCCACACTGAGCCCCTGTCCTCAGGCAGGCTTCCAGAGACTCCACATGCTTTGCTCCAGGCTGACTGGTGCCCTCATTCGGGCCACGCCCATCATTCGGGCCACGCCCATCAGAGTGCACACTTCCTGGCAGTGCTAGTTTGGTGTCTGTCACGCTCAGCCTCTCTGCCACCACTACCCCATGTGACCATGGCAAAGCCTCGTGGTCATTAACTTTCCTAGACACTCTGCCCCATTTAATATCACGGTCAAGGTGGAGAAGGCAGCGGCAAGATGCATTTGAGTATCAGTCTCCTCATGGACCCTCAGTATGAAACAGAGACCATTATGATGCCCTGCACACAGTTGGCTCTATGCCTGCGTGTGACCAATCAAGTAGAGGGGCCCTTCTCTTTGTTTAGTGAGCGGGAGCCTTCACCACACTGCAGAGGCTATTTCTTGAGTCTTGGGTCCTTCCTGCCTCCACCTTCTTAGGATCAGAAGTCTACTGTCAACTCCTCTCCCCCCTCTCTCTGTGTCCTCAGCACTTTCACAGCCTTAAGAGTCTAGCCTTAATTTTTAAGAGTACAGTGCATGACTTTTCCGAGGATCTCCATTTTCCATTGAAATTCCCAAAGGCATATCTTCTGTGCCCCTGGAAGCCTTCAGCAAGTCCGTACCCTGCGAGCGGCCCATGTCCTGTGCCAGCACAAGCTTTGCCATGGCAACACTGGGAGGTAAGGGAGGGTCTGTTGGAAAGCAATTTATACTTTGGTTTTGAAAACACTTTAAGTAATAAACTTTACATGAATCCTCAGTTTTATATCTATTTTTTTCAAGAGACATTACAATGAAAAATCAGTATTTCAAGGCAGAGGATGGAGCTCAGTCAGGGTGCTTGCCAAGCACGTGTAGTATCCAGAATTGCCAGAACTAACCAACTAAATAAATAGATAATGCTTTCAATTATTTGTCTCCCTGGATATCTGGGAAGCAATTCCTGAGTCCTTAGAAAGATCTCCTGGCTTAGAACATATCTGTCTCTTGGCTAAAATCCAATGTGAAACACTCGAGATACTTGGGCCTTTAAAAACGATGAAGGTCAGATTACTTCTGGGACAGGTAACCACCAGTTGTTATCAGTCATCCTCACTGTAGTATGAGTTAGAAGCACCACTCCCCAAAGCAGGCTTTCAAGTTAAGGTAAAAATTTTGTTTAAGAAAAGGGACCCAAAGAGGGTCAGAGATTTTCCCGATTTGTCAAGCTTTGGCCCTTCCATGTAGTCCACGGTCCAAATTCAGGTAGAGTTATTCCTATTATTTACCTTATATTCATTTGTATGTTTTAGTTAATAGCAAAAAGACAGAAAGAAAGAAAAGGAGGGAGAGGGAAAAAGGGAAGAAAGAGCGAAGGGAGGAAAGAAAGAAGGCAAAGACGGTAGGAAGGCAGGAAGGAGAGGCCAGGAAGGCAGCTGGCCAGCTATGCACAGCTGTGGTTATAGTGACCTTGGTGTCAGGTCAAAGAGTAGTTCAGAGTGAGGGGCAGACAAAGCTGGGGACACACATGTGGACCCAGTGACTCGAGGAAGGGGAGTCAGAACTTAGGAGTCAGGAACCAGCCTTGGCAACACAGTGAGACTCCATCTCAAACAGGAGAAGTGGGCCTGGAGTGGCTCGGGACCGGAGCTCTCGCCCTTAGCAACACCAAGACCTGGGTTTGATCCCGGCACTAAATCAAACCAAACAAAAAAGCGGGACAAAGCACTTCGTGTTCCCTGTGGATGTTTGTCCCTCTTCTCTGCTATGAAATACTAGAAGAGAAAAGGAGAAAATGGAGCTATTTAAAAACTCACACGTGTTCAGTACTAACCCTCCAAATGCACAGGGTCGCTTTGACTGGGGACAGGTGATGAGCATATTCAGAGGAGCCAGACGGCCATGTCTGAAGAGCCGCATTCCGCTCTCAACTAGCTGTGCCCAGGCACCTGCTCAGGGCTCTTTAGAACTCCCATCTTCTCTTAAGGAGCTAATGTGAAATGCCTGGGTGACAGGGCAGTGTGGGCCCGGTGGCAGCATCTGTCAGAAAGACCACTTTTCTCTTGCAGTGCTTGAGATCCATCCAATGCCCCCGAGCATGCCAGGCAAGCATTCTACCCCTGGCACAATCCAGCCAAGAAGGGCCACTTCAGATCTGAGTGAGCAGTGTCAGAGGAGTGAGCACAGGACAGGCACAAAGTTGTCCTGCCCCTCTCCCGAGTCAGGTTGACGTTTCCTTACCTGAAGGCTCAGGGTGATCCTGTTTATACCTGGAAGAGCTATGACCTGAACCCGGGGCTTGATCCAAGCTCTTCTTCATTGCATCCTGGGAGGAGACAGTGCATCCTGCCTTGCCCATTTTCTCACATCGTGGCTGTAAGGCGGGTGGTTTTGCTGTACCACACACTCCTAGCATGCTGCGCTGCCTCGCCACAGACCCAAAACTATAGGAGCAACCAACCATGCACTAAAACTTCCAAAACTGTGACTCAAAGTGAAACTTCTGGGATGTTATTAGCTGGTAAATGTCTGCAGGAGGTGACTGCATCACAAGGTCGGACCTGATAGTTGGAACAAGTGCCACCTTCTCTGTCCCATGAGACATGGAGAGGAAGCACAGCTCAGGAGCCCAACACTTGCTGGGCATTCTGCCTCCTGAACTCTGAGAAACAGTCTCTGTCATGTATAAGCCGCTCAGCTTATGATTTTGTTAATGCAACTCAAATGGACTAAATCAAAGAACAGAAAAAGGAATGAATTGGAGTTTTAAATTCCCATGAGACCAGTGTTTCAGAAGAATCACGTCCACCTCCGTGGCCCACCTGGAATATTCTAAGCATTGGACATGGATTAGAAAAAGAGAATAAGATATTTGTTTTCACTCATTGTATTTTCTCATACTTGCAAGTAAAAGCATGTTTAGAAAAAGAAATCTTTGCATGACAGTTTGTACTGCTAGTGAAAAATATTTTTTCTCAGGGTTATTTTTAACTTCATACAACATACTGTTTATGATCTCTTTTTTATAATAAATAAACTACAGTGATAAAGTTGGGACTTTTAACATCTACTGGCCAGAAGACATACAGATACTTCACACTTGTCTCCTGTGCCTATGCCGACACCACCACCCAGGAACTTAGGGGCACCCATCGTGAACCCCACCTTAGGCACCCAGGGAAAGCCCTGCCCTGGCTCCTGTGAGGCCCTGGACATGTGGTCACTCTCTTTATCTAGGATTGTGAATCAAAACTTGACAGACTTCTGTGATGGTGAAACTATTTTAACGTAAGAACTTGAAAAATGAGAAGTCTGCAAATGTAGACCATGGATCTGGCGTCAGAGTTGACTTTTGCAGGTTGGAAGCTGGAGACATCAGCGAGTCTGGCCTGTCGGAGGAAAGGCCCTGGATGTGTGGAGGCTGCACAGCGCCCCCTCTTGCTCTGCTCTTGTACACAAGGGTTCACGGTGTGGTCTGTGACAACAGACACGGAAGGTGCCCTGTAAGGCACCAGCATTGCTTTGCATTCTCTGTCCTTATGCTGTGGCCTCAGCTGTTGAGGACAAAGCTTGCTTCGTGGCCAGTTACTGAAAATTGAAGGTATTTATTTACAACCAAAGACAATTTAGATTAATTGTGCTTTCTGTGGTCCGAGTTGGTTTGTGGTTTGGGCCCAGAGTCGAAGGGCACTGTTCAGCATAACTAGGTTCAGCAGGAGCCTGAAACGCGCTAGAAATCTCAAGAGATTTCTCTTATACTATTGCTCTTGATAAGTAAAATTAGAAAAAACTAACAAACTAGTTTTGTGTTTCTCCCTATTTCCTGCTAGGCTGTGATACTTTGGCAGCCTAGGAACCAACAAAGCAAAGCTGTCTCAGACGCAGCTGTTTGATGTGATTGTTGGAGCAACGAAGTGGCTGCGGATGCTGCCTGTGCGTGTGCGGGGCCTTAGCTGTGCAGCGCTGCTCCTGTTTGGAGCCCACAGACAGAAAGCTTCCCACAAGCATGACTTCAAGCATGACTCCTTTCCAGTTCCCTCCCCTCCCCAGCCCTCCCCATCCCTCCTCGGCCCTCCTTTTCTTTCCTTTTCCCCCTTCCCTACCCTTCCCTCACTTCCTGCCTTTTCTCAGGCCCTTAGCACTGGGCTGCAACCCCAGCTCTTTATTTTGAACTTTGAGACAGGATCTTACTCAGTTATCTGTTCAAACATTTGATCATCCTGCCTCAGCCTCCCAGAATTTGGGGCTTCCTTTGAAACACTGACACGAGGTCACTTTTCTGTTGTGCTCACCTGCTTGGTCTGTCATTCTCTGTGTCATGAATGGAACAGCCCAGGAGGAGACAAAGTTGAAGATTCTGATCTCAGAATGGGGCGTTATCAGGGTGGAGCTAGTCAGGGCCCACACTGGGGTGCGTTTGCTGATCCCCAGTCTAAAGCAGGAGCCACGTCCAGGTTCAGCTCAGAATGATGCATGCACATGTCGCTGGGCCTCACCTCTCTTGCACTTCCTGCCACCCTGAAATGCAAATTGGCAGGGCTGAGGGACACGTCAGGTGACTGCGGTTAGGGACATCAGTTGCCTGCAATGGATAGAGAGGAAGAAATTCTGACTTCGGATGATAAATGCATGAAAAAAATAATGTGGCCCCTGTGAACTGGTAATTTACAGTCCTACAACAGAGGGAGAAGCCCACAGCTGGACAGCAGAAATCACCGTCCTTTAGGTGTAAACAACGATAAATCGAGAAGTGTCTGGGCTGAATCTACGTCCAAATGGACTGATTTGGATTGACTGGTTGGTTCACATGGCCCAGAGCTGAAAATGCCCCCAGCTGCCAGCAGCAGGTGGAGAGCAGGGAACCAGGAGCTGCTCGGGCCACGAAGCCAGCAGCTTCCGGGCCAGAGGCCACAGGCACTAATGCCCCAGAAGCTGCAGGAGCCTGGAGTGTGACGTCCATGGTGGCAGCAAACACTCCCGCTCAGGAACGGGCATGAGAGCAGCATGCTTCCCTTCCCCCATTCAAGCCTCAGGCCAGTGCTGCCACCTCGGGTCCTCTGCCTTCTCTTGGACACCTTCATACAGCACAGGTGTATCACTGATGCTCCAGGTGCCTCGAACACCAGCCATCATAGCCACCTGCTCTCCAGTTTCCGTAGTGCTAAAGGTAAGATTCTTGTAAAGTATGCCAAGTCCACTAAGGCACTATCTCTTATTCAGTGAGTCACATATGCCAGGCACAGTGCGTGGCACTAGGACACAAGGTGGACACGCCTCTGCTCCGGGAGCCCTGGTGTGGGGTGGGAGGCAGCGAGGCCACTTCCTGATAAGCTGTGCACTAAGGGACCGATGCTGGGCTCGGAGCTGCCTTCCAAAGGAACATGTGGCTGTTCTGAAGGGGCATGTGGCAGTTGCTAGGCAAAAGCCAGGGGAGGCTAGGAGGAAAGCAGCGTGTGCAGTGGCTCTGCGGCAGTCACCTTGACACTGCTTCGATCAAATACCTGCAACAAACAAGTGAATGGGGGAAAGAATCCCTGCAGTGTGTGGTTTCAGAGGTTTCAGTCCACGGCTGCCTACCTCCACAGCTCTTAGATTTTTGGTGAGACAGAAACATCAGAGTGGGGAGGTGGCAAAAAAAAAAAAAAAAAAAAAACAACTGCTCAGCTCATCAGCCAAGTAGCACAGAGAAAGAGCTAGTGAGACAGAGAGAGAGACAGATAGACAGACAGACAGACGACAGAGACAAAGACATAGAAAAAGACAGAGACAGAGATGGAGACGCAGAAAGAGATAGATACACAGAGACAGATTCACATACTGGCAGAGAGAAAGAGAGATAGACATAGAGAAAGATAGAGAGCAAAAGGCCTGGGACAAGATACACCTTTCAAAGCCACTTTGAGGTGACTCCTTCCCCTGGGAGCCAGCTCCTGCCAGAACTTTCAGACACCTCTGAAACCACACACTGCAGAACTTTCCAGCACAGACGGCTGTGACAGCTGAATGTGAGAACACCTTCATGACCCCGTCCTCCCTTGAGGCCTCACCTCTGGGCACCGCTGCACTGAGGACCAGGGCTTCGATACTCGAATCTTTAGGGGGGCTCTCACATTTGAAGCACAACAGGTGCAAAGTGAGTGTCAGTTGAGGTGTGGGTCATGGCTGAAACACAGGTGGCCCAGCTGGTGCAAGCAGGCCAGGGCACCAAGGGCTTAGGTGTGGTGCTTCATACAGAATGGAGAGCCCCTGCAGAGCTTGACGGAGGTGGCACAATGGGTCTGTACCTCAGGTAGATGGCACTGACTGGGGGGAGGAATAAGGGATAGAGATGAGAGCCCGTGTAGGCTGCTGCGGCAATGCTGGAGTTAGTTTAGAAAGAGACGGGCGCCTGTGGAAAGTGAGGTGTGAAGGTGTCAAAGTGGGGGGGGGGTTGTTCTTCTTTGCGGTGGGCACACTTAGGGGAGCACGAGGTGCGGGGAGAGGGAGGAAGCAAGGCTAGGCCCAGCACAGATGGCTGTGATAGTTGAATGTGAGAACAGCCTGGAAATTCTCAAGTAGAATGTCCTTGGAGATAATTTCTTGAGGTCTCAGCAAGTTTCCACCCTCACATGGAACAGGTTCTCATCCAAGTAGTTCCTCTTCTGAGAGATGGACAGAGGGACTATTTTGAGGTATAGGTATCAGCCTCTTCATGGAAGCATGGTGGGTACCCACTAACCACTCACCATTAACGTCCTTTCAGCACCTGGAGATTTCCTGTCCTGCCTTCTTCTCCCACTCCTCTTCCATTCTCACACAGCTACACCAGTTTGTCTCCTAAGCTCCCAGTTCAGTTCCTCTTTGCCAAAAAGGATGAAGCTATCTGTCTCAGGCAGTAAGGTCGACTTCCAATTTCAGCCTATTCCTGAAACCATTTTTTCCCTGGACCCCCCGTGAGTGGCTGGAGCAATCTCATCTTCTATCCTTGGCCCCAAGCTTTAGTGAAGAATAATGCTCTGTGGGTGGCGACTGGTTTACACAGGATGGCTCCTTCAGAAAAATGCCAGTAGACTGAGATCATTAAGACCCTTGAACCAACAACGAGTTAGTGCTCATAACTGAGGCAGCTGATTACCCCAAACTCATGATCCTTATCTCTGTGGTTCTAGAACCTTCTCTTGTCTCTGAAAACTACTGGCTCTGAACACTCTGCTTTGGGCCAGATAAACTGCAATGCCAGAAAATTCTATACTACACCCAATCACTTTGGTTATTTCACACTATTTTATTGTTAACAGGCTGTCTCTGATTACTACAAAATGTCCATAGGAACACCAAGATGCTAGTCCTATCCATTCGCAGACAATAAACTCAGTGAGGGTTTAAGAATAGAACTTGTCAACTCTGATAAATGTCCCACACAGGGAGGATATGGGTGGAGAAATGTTTTAATGTTTAACATTTAATGCTCAGCACCAAAACTCCTTTTGCTTTGTAACAGATTACTCAGGGAACAAGATGCACAGGAACTATTTAGTCACAAAATGAAAGACATTTCATAGGTACATTCAGATTTCCCCAGCATTTGGTTCCAAGAACATTTGTAACTGAGATTCAAGGGGAAGTTGTGGAAACAGCATGGACTCCGGTCTGGGAAAGCAGTGGGATCAGTTTGATGGTGCCTGGAGTTAGACCATTTGGGCACCAGGCACATATTTATTGTGGGCCAATCTTTATTTTCTGTAAAAAGAACAGGCTTGTGCAATGAAAATTGCAGGGGGGGTGGTGGTTAGAAACCATCTTGCTTTATTAGGGTTGAATTTTCTACTGTAGTAGAGTATCCATAGCACAATGACAACCTTACCAAAATTTTAGAAAGAGGCTAAGCTATTTGCAAAAGGCCTGCAGTAGCGATAATAATAGAGGATCTGATTATGCTGTGTTGCATGCAGTTTCTGCTACTGGCTAGTAAATTAAAAGATGAAACATTGCAATTGGAGCTCCGACCCTCAAGCACTGTGACATTAGAGTAGAGTGTCAGCCTGACCGGCTGGGAGCTACCCAGGGTCGGAAAGCACACTTCTGCACATGTGACCTTGGCACCCGTATCTGGTCACTCATTCTCTCTGGCACTGCTCCTCTGCTCCGTTTCCCAGCTGCCGTGCCAGCCAACCATGAATCTCCTGAAACTAAACTGAACTGAACTCTCCTTCTTTGCTGCTGTTGGGTAGTGTCTCAGTGATGGAAGACTAACACAAGCTCCTACAGATGTACAGTTTCACAGACAAAATGTCTTGCCCAGTACCAGTTAGCAGGTATATATGTGTCTCTTTATTGGAGCATGAAGTTAACAATGAAGAAGACATTGTGGGTAGCAAACAGCATGTCTCATGGAGTAATGGATAGGGAAGCATTTTAAATGGTATTTAGTACTAAGCTCCCTAACAAATAATTAATACAGCAGCTAGTGGGAAGTCCTTCTGTATTTGCTTAATTCCTTAAAGTAGTGAATCTGCTTTCACAAGGCATTTTTAAGCAATATTTTCTTGATTCATCTGTCATCATAAAAATGTCACCGGGATTATTAGGGAAGTAAAATGAACAGTTGTGATCTGAACACTGAAGAAACGGAAGAAACTTTGTTGTTTCCAGATGGCTTCTTTTTAACTACCTCCATCGAGAGGTGGTGGAGCCGTGATCCTGAAGATGATGTATTTACTTTCTGGGGCTTCTGTAGATCAGACTTGGGGCCTCGTGCGTGTGAGGCAAGCACTCTACCTCAGAGCCACATCCTGGGCCATGAGCCCAAATGTACAAATTAGAGTGGCGTGCGCTCGAACCCTCACTCAAACTTTGTGAACCGGAAGATAGAGGAAACAGTATGACTGCAAAGGGTATAATTGTAAGAAAGAATAATTTTGAGGATAATTGAGAGAATAATTTTAAATGACTTAAGTCGTGGTTCTCACACTTATCCTTTAGAGCCTCGAGGTTTGATTGCTGCTGTTCAGAGACTGCCCAGGGGACTGAGCTCAGCTCTTCGGCACTGGTTCCAGTGAAGCAGACCCATACGTCACTGTCCTAGATACAATGGGTTCCACGGAGGAGCAAACTATATGATGGGACTGAGCTGCCGGGAACAGGCAGCACTAACCCTAACCAACCCCATTCCAATCCAGCATTATGAGGCTGCTATTGGCACTTTGAACAGCCAGGATCCTCAAGGACCCTCTTACCTGACCAGGAGTCCATATCCTGGGAATTTGTACTGTCTACCAGCTCTGGCTCTGCCCCTACAGTAACACCAGATACTACAGTTTGAATCCTGAATGTCCCCCAAAGGCCCATATGTTAAAGGCTTGGTCCCCAGCCTGTAGTTGTATTAGAAACAGTGGAACCTCGAACAGGTGGGGTTCAGTGGGTCAGTATTCAGATTACTGATGACCTGTTGAGACACAGCCCCCTCCCTTTGTAGCACTCAAGCCATGAGGTGAGTGACATTGAGCCACCATGCACTCTGCCGTGGGCCAAATCCTATTATGGGAATTGTTTAAGCTCTCTGCACACAACCTCGGGCAAGATGGAAGATCACTGGCTTCCAAGAGCTTTATGAGAGCTTGTCCAGAATCCAGGGGACAGTTTCTACTCTCCTGGAAGGGACTGGCTATTATTTCCACATATGAACAAGTACGTGGCTTAAAGCCCCTTCTCACTGACCAACACGAGGTTCACATCAGTAGTCATGGCCAGGCGATCAACAATCTCACTTAAGTAACTGTACTTGCACAGGTGAACATCAGATCCCTAAATGCTCTGGATATTGAAATTCTTGAGCTCTATGCCTTCCGTTCCCCTCACCTGAGACTGGTTCTCTTTCATCCCTTACCACTGGTTCCTTGCTTTGCAAGTAAACAGTCAGCATTATAGGGAGTGGTAAGTCTTGCCTTTGATGAGGAGACAATACAAACCTGAAGTGTTTAAACAGGATACCATCAGATAATGAAAAAACCACTAAGCAAAGTGTCCCAGTTTCTATCTAGATGTCCCCTCAAAGCCTCATGCACTAATAGGTGGTGCTTTTCAAACAAGTGGAGCTAGGGTGTGAGGTACTGGATTAAGGGTCTGTGGATTAGTCCACTGATTGATTTAGTGTAGTTCTGGGTGTGTGTGATGGGAAGGTCCACGGGGGTGTGGGTGGCACCACCCAAAAGACTTGTAGCCTGGATGGAATAAATATGAAAGGGAGGCCTGCTGCTGCTGCTGCCCCTTGCCTTCACTGCCACGGGCTCTGCCATGCTGCCCTTCTGTGGAGCCAGCTGACTACTGACTGGGCCCTTTACAAACTGTGAACCAAACAAACCTTCCTTTAACTGGTGTTAGATATTCTGTCTCAACAATGAGAAGACAGAAACAAATAGAAACAAGGAAGGCTGGCAGGGGAGATGGCGAGATGTGGCGACTGGGGCAACTTCAGGTCAGGGAGCTTGTCAAAGCCAGAGGGACAAAGACAAGGAATCAGTCTGTAGCAAGACTGCCAGTGAAAGTAGGGGTTGGCAGAGTCTGAACTAGAAAAAGCAACTCCAATTTAAAACAGGAAATTGCAAGCACAGCAAAATAAAGCCATGGGTCCCCGGGAACTGTACCTGCTACAGAAGGGGCCACAGCATGGGCAGGAGTGGGTGCTGGCTGGGTATCAGCTCCCTGAGTGTGCAGAGTCTCGAAGCTAGGGAACTAAGACTGGATGGGAAGGGTGTGCCCCTGGAGGCCAAGCAGCCTTTCTAAAATAGCAACCCTTCGATTTTTCTAAAATGCCAGACCCACCATCTGTGGGCTTTCTATGTTTGGCAATCATAAAAATAAAAGAATCCCTACAAGGCATTCATGTTCATAGGTATATTATTTGCTAAGTACTTTTTAAAAGCTAAAATACTGCAGCTGTCTCTCCTCCAAGGATGACGCACATGGAAATTCACGGCAGGTGTAGCCTTCCTCGCTCTGTGGTCTTCGAGGCAGCTGTAGAACCAGAGGACCTGCTGTTCATGTGATCTCTGCCAAGTCACTGAGCCTGTCCAGACTTCTGCTCTATCTGAAAAAACAGGGCTAACACAGCCTCAACCTACATCAAGGAACTACAGAGATGGCTGTGTAAATTGGGAGTGTCTCAAAGTATCAGACCAGGGCTATGTGTCTGAAAAAGGTATTTCCAAAGGCAAACATTTCTAGGTTGAACGATACTGTTCAGACCTTCTTGGTTGTTTCCAAGTCTTCCATATTCATGACACACACCTCTGCTGAGACCAGTCTTCCCCTAGTACTACTTTCCCTAGTATCATAAGGAGTCAAGTAAGGAGAATTTCTGATAAGGGCTTTTGGATTGTACATTCCCTGGACTAAAATTCTGATCCTTCGTATTTATCCACAGTCTACACAAAATTAGCTTTTTCCTTAAGTTACCTCATGGTTCACCTCTTTAGAATAATTAAGCCAAACTGACAAATCCTTTTGAAATCTACTCTTCAGTGATTTTGAAATACCAAATTGTTATGTTTAGGTCTAAAATAATCCCCCAAAGTCTCCTAGGTTCAGAGTTGGGGCTTTCGGAAGGTTACTGGATCATAAAGGCTCTGTTTAATCTGTGGACTATGCCACTGGGGAGATAATGCTTTGATAGTGTTGGAACATGAAGGGACTGGGTCATGAGAACGTGATCTTGAGGACTTGAGATTGTCAAGAGCCCCCTTTTCTCTGGCTCCTTCCTTCTCTACTTCCCAGCTTCAAGGTGAGCAGTTCTCCTTCTCCACATCCCACTGTCATGATGATTCTGCCTGGAAGCCAGGTGACCATGAATGAAACCTCGGAAACTTCTTCCCTCTCCCAGTCTCTGGTAACTGCCACTCTACACTTGACTTCTGTGGGTTCCATTTTGCAGATTCCAGTCAGCCCTCTAGATCTCAGGGTTCTGAGTAAAATGCATCCAACCAACTACAGATGAATAGATATAAAAAAGAATTGCACCTGCACTGACCACAGACAGACGTTTTTCTTTTCATTCCCTAAAAAATGTGTATGTAGCACTTACACTATGTAGTTATAGCAATTGCGTTATGTATCTTAGGCCATTTAAAATATACAAGAGCATTGCACAGTTGTTTACAAATATACATATTCCATGAGATCTGCCGACTTAGGTGAATCTGCAGAGGTAGGAGGTGGCCTGGAACCATCACTCAGGGATACGAAGAGATGAAGCTCCAATCTTTCCATGCCTAGCACAGGTTTACTGCACTTAGCACAATATCCCCAGGTTTACCCATGGTACCACAAGTGATGCAATTCTCTTCATTCATAAGGCAGGCCGAATAGCACTCGGTTATATGTATATACCACATTTTTTACTCACCCCTCTAAAGGCAGACACCTGAACTGCTTCCATCCCTGGTGACTGTGAACAGTGTTGCAGTGAGCACATGAGCGCAGACCTCTCTTCAACGTAACTGATTTCAATCCCTTTGGATGTATATTCAGGAACAGGATTCTTGATCGTGCTGGTTCTTAAGTTTCCTGCTGAACTTCCATTCTGTTCTCCATAAAGGCTGCATTAACTTACATTCCCACCAACAGTGCCAGGGTTTCCTTTTCTCCACATCACCACAACACTTATCTTTTGGAGAGCAGCTATCTGAGATACCATGTGGTGCCTTTGATTAGCATTTCCCTGATGGCTGATAGCACATATTGTTTCACATCCGTTGGCCACTTGTCTGCCTTCCTGTTTGATGCCCCTGGGTTTCCTGTTTTTGCTGGATTGCTGTAGTTTTGGGCTCACTTGTTTACTTCTCTAGACTTGTGTATCACACTATCTACTTAACTCACCCACTCAGTCTAAAGGCATGAATTGCACTTAGCATGGGACATTTCTGCAGTACTATCACTTCCCATTCAGGAGCATAGATACTTGTCTTTCAGGTCTTTCCGATGACTTCCAGTTAAGATTTAGTCTTTTCTTCACGTAGGGATTGCATGTGTGTGTTAGTGTTCTAGGATTCTTGGAAGTTTCCACACAATGGAAGTCTTAGAGTAGACATCCACCCTTACTGGTTAGAAAGCTACCAGTCAGGTGGGCCATCCACTGAGTGCTCCAGGGAAGAAGCTTTACTCTTCCAGCGTCTTGTGGTCCCAGCAACCTGTAGCTTGCCACTGCATCAGTCCAAACTCTGCTTCCAACTTTGCATGGCTCCTGTACATCTGAGTCTCCAAACCTCCCTATTTTATAAGGACATTTCACTGGATTTAGGATCCATTCAAATCCAGTATGGCCTACTTTAACTAACTCCATCTGCAAAGATCACATTTCTAAATAAGTTCCTACCTATACTTTTGAGTTGGCACAAATGCTGAGAGAATGCCATTCATGCCACTGTAGCATCTCTTGGTATCCACCCCTCATTGATGGCAGTGACATACCAAAGTGACAAAAAATAAGACTGGAGTAGAGCTTCTTGGCTTTATGACTTAGTTTTACCCTTTCTAACCCTCACTCAGGAGTAACAGAAGTAACCTTATGGAACTAGACTGAGGATTACAATACCATTTGGCTGAAACTATTGTGCTGGACTATTGGCTGAAACACTGTCAGCACTTGAGCAATGGGTTTGGTCTTAGTGTGCCATATGACCTATTTCAATGACATCTTTTACGTTCATTGGTCACTGCTGCTGAGTTGGCAAGCTGTCAGTTTTGTACAGTGATAATATAATCACCATCTTATTATAACCATTTTCTAGTTGTTCTTTCTAGATTTTGTTGGTGGCAATAGCATCAGCTTCAGAGTACTATAAACAATAACCGTAAAATCTCTGAATGCCCCCAAGAAGAAATGGCATCTGAAAAGCACATTATACACGTTTCTGTCGCCAGAGATATGCTCAGGCATTTTGCTTCAGACCGTGCCAGGATGAGAACTGTGTTTACTCTCATTAGAGCCATGTCAGAACCACCGATCCAGTCCCAAACACTGTACTTATTTTTTCCTTTTCCAGTATTAGGGACTGGGCCTGGGACCTCCAATGAGTTACACCCTCAGCCCTCAGCCCTTCTCATCTTCTGAGCCAGAATCTTGTTAAACTGTTTAGGCTGACACTGAACTGGCAATCCTCATGCCTCAGCATTCCGGGCAGGGATCACAGGAACGCAGTGTGGACTTCAGCAGGGGCTCTTTTCGCTTCTGATGTATTCCCAACATGCAGGATGCTGTGTAAGATCCCTACCGATGTTGGAAGCTGTGATTCTCCTCTACTGTGTGATAGAAGTGATGCATTAATTAGCTAGTTACTGATACCCAATCCCTTGGGGGCCCACTGCAGCCCCTTTCTTTGCCTGAGGCCTGAAGAAAGGCTTTGTGGTTCCTGCGTTGTTATTCACTGAGCACTGGAGTCAAATAAACAGCAAAATCCACTTCAATACTTAGCAGTGTCTCAGTGCTATCAAAGTCTGTCCCTTGTCAAGGCCCAATACAAGGGGCTTTGGGCAGTAAAGCTGGTACCACACTGGTTGCTTGGGAGCTGAGCACTCTGGATGGATCATGGAAGCATGATCTCGGGTTGGTTTCCTCTCCCCTTCCTTCTGACATGTTCCTTTTGTCTGCTTTGCTACCATGTTGTTTCTGCCTTGGAACCAGCTGACCAAGGACCAGATCTGACAGCCAAATCAAACCTTTCCTTTTTTAGGTGATGCGTATCAGACATTGTGTCCAAGCCATGGAAGAGCTAATACTAATAGCAGGTGTTGGGCTGTCTTGAAATTTCCTCTCTCAGGAAATTTATTCACAGCCTTTAATCTCAAGTCTCCCACAGTCTTAGGACATGGGAAATGTAGACAATTTTTTCTTGCCAGAGTGTAATATACACAACCTCTAGTCCAGGAGCCAATGGAGTCCTTGTTACCAACTGAAATCTCCTGACTCTGGCCTTAACTGTCTGCATTCTGCTCTTCTGAGTTCCAATCAGAATCACCCATCAGGCTCTGCTCACAGTGCTGTAAGGCTTCTCTAGCCCACATCTCCAAACTTCCTAATGTTCCATATGCCAGTTCCAAAGGCTTCTGAGACACAGGCAGTAATAGCAACAAGTGGGATTGTTGCTCAGCGCTAACACTTCCACAAGCTGTCCCTCTATGCTAATGCAGTACCCCATTTCCTCCATAACGTTTAACCAAAATCTGAAGTGTGCTACTATTACACTTACTGTCTCACCAGGATGTTCACTCTGAAAACACAGATCCTACCTACTTCTATCAATCCTCGACACTTAACAGATAATGCACAGCACAAGGCATGTCAATGATTTGTGAAAGGCACAATTATTTCTGTTAACGCCTTCACTATAATTTACTTGTTATGAAACAAATACATGGATTCTTGATAATATTCTGGAAATACAAATCTTGTTTCTGTTTTAGTTTATACTTCTGAGGCCACCACTTAGTACTGGATGCAGCAGAGGGCAGCTGAAGGGAACAAACAAGCATTTGGTATGCTTCTTTTTTTTCCTCTCCAAATTCTGTATTTGTTTTTCTTGACTGTAGTGGTAAATCAAACCGTTATTAGTTTCAAGACTGCTCATGAAAATCACAGAACAACTAAGTTAATCATGGAAGAACAGAATATTTGGTTGGAAGGATCTTAGGATAATCTAGATTGTGACACATTTCTTTGTTTTAAAGACAAAGTAACCGCTCTGAAAGCCCAGCCCAGCTTTGAGACTTGCCCGACCATATGTTCACTGAGTCTTGTCCACACCTCCTTCTTGGGGGTCTGAACCTGCCCGCTCATCTTTTTTCCATTTGTCCCCCAGATGCTATTCTTCTCCTCAGAATGGACACTAACTCTTTGGAGAAGAAATGGGAATCTGGAAGTGGCTGTTTCCTATCCTCCTTCTCTAAGGCTGGGCCTTCTGAGTGCTCGTCTGCTGGAAGGAGAGGAACAAGCTTCAGGTGGAGGGAATGGCAATGGGGCTTTGCTCTTTACAGACAGCCTTGCTGTGGGCTAGAGGCACACATCCAGCTTTCGTTCTGAGATTTGTGTGTCTGCTAAAATGGATGGGAACTCACAAGTTAGATCTGGTAAAGCCCAACTGGAGGACAAGCTGAACATTTAGTTGCCTCAGGAGACCCAGGCAAAGAGAACAGCAATAGTTACCAATGCCTTTTCTAGGGGGACCCTAAAGAGGATGTCTTCTCTCCTTCAGGGAAACAGGCTTGTATTTGTCTTTCCACAAAGTCCCACTTTCCAAATGTACACAGTGCCTATAATGAGCACGATGCAAGGGATGATTGAACAGGTTGTGTTCTGAAAGACAGCACAGTGGTGAAGACAACGAATAACAGTTAAGTTTGCTGAGAAGTCCAAGCAGTGAATTTGTCCAAAGTTACACAGGAAGTTAATTTTAGACTGAGAATGAAACCCAAGTTTCCATTATAACTGAGATCAATACCAACATTAACAAAATATCACACATAAATTTGTTCCATTTAATATTTTTGTCCAAAACTGTATTTATTTTGGAATAACATTCTTTTTATCCCACATTTGAAATTATTTATATAAACAAAATTTCTCAAAAGGAATAAAGCCCCCTACCCCAAACCAAATCACTAAGGATACAAGATGGTCTACAGAGACCTGTAAAGTCTGAATGCCATTTGATCAGACACCATGTTAGAGTCCACAAAGGCCTATAAATTACAGGTATAGCTGTCAGGACAGATCCTCACCTGGACAGTTGTAGCACAGTCCTGTAGCAGTGCACAGTCAGCAGCCTCTAATAACTGTTTCACTTGACAAGAAAAGCAGGTCATTTTGGTATTGACCACTAAGTTTCTAATGGAAAGGGGCACAAAGGATCCTTTCCAGCACACAAACTTAGTAAGAAAATCTAATAGGAAAAACTGGGAGTAAGTCTGGTGAAGTGCATATCACCAGTTTTGCTGATGCAAGTGTACCCAGGTGCCTGGTCATCTCCACTGGCCTGCTTGGTACCTGTTGTGGCAATCTGCTTTTGAGTACAAGGATTCTGGTAAGACCCTGCATACAGTAACAGCAAATCGTCACTTTAATGAAGCTGAACCCCACATATCTTAAGACAAGGAGCCCAAGTGAACTATCCTTTTCTACCCCAGAGGGCATGTTTTCTACTTCCTTTTTTTCCCCAACCAGGTCCTTCCAGAAGAGGATCCATGTTTATAACGGCAAGATCCATCCAAAGTAAGTCTTAAAATGCCGACTCCAATAGTTCAGGGCAAAAGTTACCTAAGATAAAACCGAGCATCCAATACAGGTGAAGTGCTCTCTTAGGTTTCTACTGCACAGTCACCTGAACTAAGGACAGTATCTAAGTATCTCATACCATTCATATCACTCAGAACTCACATGGTTAACACATTTCCCTTACAAAGAATTAGTTCACTTGGCACCTGTAACACTTATTTTATCTTAACATGACAAACTCAAGAATGCGGCAGGAAGGCAGGCACTGTTTGTTTTATGTATTTATTTAACACTTCCTAAATACCTATAATGAATCGACAATTTTTTAAAAATTCATAGCCATAAAATATGGCCCCAGGTGAGAGGTTACCAAAAACAGAAGACAAATCAAAGCAGCTGCTCCCAAACTCCTGGCTTGCAGCAAAGGAGTGAGATCTTCAGAACCAAGGAAAACAAAACTGGAGGTACCCTGCTAAGGCTCCGAGGAAGAAGGTAGGAAAGCTAGTCCTAAGGAACAGCTGGTTCCGGGCATGGCTGAGCCCCAGGACCCCTGGAGCACCTCCAGGCTTCACAAGATTCTCCCCTTCAACCCCAGTTTGGTTCTGAGCTTCTGACTTCCTTCCCTTTCCCAGTTAAAAAAGCAAACAAAATTCTTCAGGATATCTATTATTGTCCCAGTGACTTTATTTGTTGTTTAAGTCAAAACTAAAATTAAAGTCAGCAAGTCTCAAAGTTTTCTTCATTCTTCATTAATGACAAAAAAAAAAAAAAAATCTCTACTCAAAAACTACACTAAGACAATGTATTCCTAAGTAGCCATCCAGTTTTAATTTTAGGGCATTTAATCACTTTGCAAACAGTGTAGTCACTACAATTTACCAGTAAGTACTGTATTGGTTTTGTATTTCTGTTTTTTCTTTTGGCAAACAGAACAAAGCAGAGAACAAAAAAATGTTGCCTTCATCATCATGTAGAAAAATAAAATGAACCTAAGAGATCTAACTATATGTCAAGTGATCCATCTGCAGAGGTAAAACTAAAGCCTACACTTACAGTAGAGTTTTAAAATCCTTAGTGCAAGAAATAGAACCAATTAATACAGATCAATAGTAATTAATGAATAAGGAAAATTTTCCTATACAGAGGTAGAGTCCAGTGCACAAGGCTAAAACAATATTCAATAGTTTCAACAAGACTGAACCAGGTTACATGGAATCCACTTTAAATCTCATGTATTAGACTGTATGTACATACATACAATAAATAGACTATACAGTTTTTAAAAGTAGTTTAATAAACTCCACAAAATAATAGCAGATGCATTGAAATATTTACATAATTCAATTTTCAAATCTCTCATTCAAATAAAAGGGATAAAAATAAGATTTCTGCTCTAAAGTAAGCAGAACCTCTTTCCTGAAATGGATCAATAAAATAAAATACTTTACATGAGAAGAATGAATTTATGTCTAAGAGGTATTCATATTTGGCTAAGAAAATATGTCCCTTTTTAAGTTATATAGATTAGGGAATATAAAATGATATCTTCTACATTTTTAGATCTCTATTTAAAGTTCTAAATTCAACTCTTACTTGAAGAGAGAAACTGATCTGGTTCCCATTCAAGGTAAATCACAATTACAATGAGAAGGTATTTAAGTTTTCATTTTCTGCTGTCTGCATCTGAAACTGTAGGGCAGGAAGAATTTGGGCATATTTCTGGCCCAAATAATTATTAACACATATTCCACGGAAACTGACTTTTGGTTTGATGCTTTTGGGATTTTGACTCTCTGAGCCCCTCCATTTCCAAAGCACATTTCACTTTGGGTGGGCAGGGTGGGGTCAGGTGTATGCCTTTAGGGTACTCTAATGAACAGAGAATTCTAATGTTTTCCAGGCTCACAAAGAAAGACAGTGAAACACAGACATCTGCTGTTATTTGCCTCAGACTTGAAAAGGGAAAATACTCAGAAACTTCAGTCACTGTGGCCTAAGAAAATAAGCAAAAACTCAAAGCATTGTATCTGTGTAAATAACTCCAATTTTTACACTCCATACCAAATTTGCTATTTGATATTGTCTTTGTTTTATTTTACCTGATATAAATATTTTTATATCTAGCGCATCAGAAAATCAGGGAGAGTCAGGAAATGAAAAAGCATGGTGATAATTAATGAAGCACAAACCTTCACAGTTTGGATTCTGTATCTCCTCTAAGCACCCACAATGAAAATGCAAGTTGAGTTTTTTGTCAATCATTCTGTGAAAAATACCTCAGTAAATAGTAACATTTCCCTGTCAGCGATCTTCCCACTGGAATACCCACCCTCCCCTTTTTTTAAAGTTTTAAGTTCTTAAAAAATTTTATACAAATAGACCAACTCTGATTTAGAGTAAACATATAAAAATTGAGAGGAATATTGCTTGCAACAATGGACACGGTAGTAGGAGGGACGAGACAGGAAAACAGAGAAACGCTTCTCCATGGTGACTCTGGCACACAGGGCTCCCTGGAGTGCTCTCAGCCCAGGGAGGCCCTTTGCTGCACATCGTTTCCTTCAGCCCACAAAGTCTGACTCACACAACTTGGGGAGGGTTTAAGAAATAAAATCAACAAAATCAGCAACAGTACGAAAATTGGAAGGCACAAGCACCCATATGAACTAGAATTTTCTTGGCATGAGGAGTAAGAAGAGAAAGGGATACTTTTGGTTCAGCACTACAGTCAAGTTAATTTTGTCACTGTTGAAGAAGAACCATATACAGTACAGTAAAGATGTACAGAAATGTAAGAAGCACATCCCACTTGTGAAGAAGAAAGCTCAGAAGACAGCTCACAAAAATAGCGCAGAGAGAAAACCAGTACTATTTATTTGGATGTCTGTGCCATAGTGGGTACAAACTATATTCTCTGCTCTGTGGGACCAAAACAGAATAAAAATAAAATCCCTCAAATCCCCCCCAAAAAAGCAGCAAGAAGGAATGCAAGAAGTCTACAGAACACACTGATCCAAACGGGGTGGTGAGATGGCACTCCTGTCTTTAATGCTCATCCAGCGTGTCTACCCAGTGTGTGCCTCGAACTATTCATGTCCTGATCAGACTGGCACACACGTGAGAAACGGCCAGGCCACTCAACCATCTCCCTCCTGCACACCACTTCTTTCCCCTTCTTCTTCCTCCACAACGACAGTCAGTCTCCTCCACGAAGGAAGTGCTGTTCACGGAGACGGGAAAGGTGTGAGCCAGGCTTCTGAACACTGACTTGGCTTCGCCTGAAGCCTGTGTGCGGCCCACAGCGCAAGGTGAGGCGAGGCGGAGCGAAGGCTGCCGGACGGGGCTCTGAGTTAGAAAAAGGAAGGAAGGGAAAGAACAAAACCACCCCAACTCTGTCTTTCCTCAAACCACCGGAGAAGCTGAGGGTAGTGTAGGCCCCCATCGGGACACTGCGCAGTTAGGAGATGATGGCCGGCGACCACCTCGGCAGAGTCAGATTGTCAGCACTTGCTGACCGCTTCCGTGAGGATCTCCTCAGGTCCTTGTACTTGTCCTCGCAGAGGCGAGAGATGGCCTGGGAATGAGAGGGACAGTGCAGGTCAAGGCAGGACCCGGGCTGGCTGTGGAGCAGCGGTCCTCTCTGGCAGGAGGGTCTGTGCTTGCATCCTTGTCACTGTGCCAAGGTAACTCGCGGCTGCTGATGCATTGAGCCCCGGATCCTTGGCTGCCTGTACTGCCCACTCACCTTTCAACACCCTGGCCAGTTAGTTCCCGCCTTGATTGGTGACAACAGTCCAGACCACTCTGTTCACGACAGCCCCTGGGGTGGATGTGGGCTGAGGACTGTGTAACTTCCAACTGAGACACAGACTCAGCACAGCAGACACCACGGGCCACGCTCAAGAACCTGGATGTGGAGGGAAGGACCCTCAAATGCTCTCTGCGAGATATGGCAACCAGGGTTGGGATCAGAACCAGACTCTGGGCTTGGGGGCCGGGGCACCCACGGAACTACCCTGACTGTAACAGTGTACCCTAAAACGCTAAAGGAAAACAATTTGAGTTGTGGCACGGGAAACAGGCTAGAGGAGAAATTGGGAATCAGAGACGTCTTTCCACATCAGAAGAGACAATCTAATTGTTTAGAGACATCTGAATTGTCATTTTCTTATAGCATATTCCTTTTATTCACTTCAATTTCCTGAGATTAACATGTCTTATCTCAGTGCACAAGACTAAATGTAATCCCACAGGAAGATTAACATCCTGTCTTATTCTACATTTTATCACACGAAGTTGATGCAGCTTTAATCACCTCTCTGTGCCCATAGAACTAATGTATCTATTGCAGGGACAGAGCCTGCTGGTGAGGAAGCTACTCTGCACCTGCCTCGGCCCGCAGCGCACACTATGCAGGACAAGCCACAGACCAGCACGCCATCTGGGGATGGGCTTTAGCTCAGTGGTGCTGAGTGCAAGGTCCTGAGTTCGACTGGGAACGTCGTTCGGCAGCAGATCTGAGCAGGTAGAGGACTCTTGAAAAGGCAGCTTCCGACTTACCCCACTCCTTGCATTCTGTTACGCTAGTTCACTTGGACCCACACAGATTCTGGCACCTGGAAAGTGAGACACTCTCGCTCCTCACAGGTTACTTCAAGGGGGAACACGGGCTGTTCCTGAGACAGCTTCCACCCAACCCCACAGCACCTCTGGTTCTCTCTTTGTCCCGGGGACCTGTCAGCACTGAACATGGCAGCACCGACCCCTCAGCTCAGCCAGCCTGTGCTCTCCATCAGAGGACACTCGTGCACCGCCCTCAGGCCCAGGGGCAGCCATGAGGTTGGTTCCTTACAGCAGTGGGGCCTCAGCTCGGGCTGCAGGTCTGTGCTCGGAGAAACCTGGATTCTAGTTCATGTATGTTCCTGTGAGAGTTTGATATGTATCCTCCATGTTTCTTTTGGAACAGACAAATAGACTGGACGTACTTTCATCCCAATGGCTGCCACAATCCCACCAAAAAGATGCAGCTCTAAAAATCTCTGGATTTTAGCCCAGTGCTAGGATTCCAGTATGCTCTGCTGCCGTAACTAAGTTTCCTGTTTGGCACTGGCACTATGCTCTATTTTTAAATGTATGTGTGTGTGAGTGTGTAACTGCGCTGGGGATTAACCCCATGGCCTCAGACATGCTAGGCATATCCTTACCAACCCTGGCCACAATGCTTTCTTTCCTAGCCTGTAGTCTGTAACAACTCTATCCCCTACCGCTGGCTTTGTTCTGTCCAGGCATTACTCTGTCAGATGACTCACTGCGTCACTGAACCTCTCCTGAGTCAGAAAAGCATCTCACCTGAGCTGCATGTTGGAATGGGCAGCATAAGAGCTTACGAGTTTCACTAAGCCTGGGCTAAGACTGCTCTACCCAGTGCCACCCGCTGCTCTGGTCAACGGCTCTATGAGATAAAATCAAAATGCTGCCCAGGGTTAAGGGCCACAGGGCGCCTCAGCACACCTCTGGAACAGCGGGGCTCACAGGACCCTTCTGACCACTTGCCTTTTCCTCCTGTCTCAAAGTCAGAAAGCAAGAGCCTGAAAATATCAAAGTGAGCAAGAAGCATACAGCCATGATAAGACAGCGAAGGCACAACATTTATAATGATGGCTCAGCCCAGTATCAAAACCACTGAGGTTAGCTGGGCTTCGTGGCTCATGCCTTTAATTCTACACTCTGGAGGCAGAGGCAGCAAGATTGCCCAGAGTTCCAGGCCAGCCTGAACTACAAAGCAAGCTCTTAACTTTAAAAAAAAAAAAAAAAGACCAGTTAGGTCAATTCTCATAAAGTTATTTTAGGAGAAAGATCTATGTAGTCAAACCTTTGAGGACCCCAACTCTTAAGTTTATCTGATAGCTTTCTCTTTAGGATAGTACCAACTAAGAAATATTTTTATGCTAAAAATAATATAAGGACAAGGGTTTTAAAAAGTCTTTGATTTAAAAATAGAAGCAATAAACAGTGAGTAAAAATTTATATGAAAACTTGAAAATATAAAATCCCCCTAAATTCAGCAATGAGCAACAACCTGGCCCTTCCCCTTCCCCAACACAGGGCAGGAGCAACAGCCACCATGGTAACACCCCCTGCGGGACCCAGATGATGTGCCGAAGCAGTCGCCAGGGAACAAGGCAATAACATCCTTACCTCAAGCTTGTGGGCCCTGTCTCTGCTCAGGGGCTCTAAGGGAAAGCTCAGGTTGTTCGCTTCTGCCAAAGAACGAAGATCAAAGTAATACTTGGCGTACACACTGGATGGGACGTTGATGTTGAACTGGAGCAATTCAAGAAACTGTCGCTCTAGCTCATTCCTACAAAGCAAAAGCAAAAACAGCACACACTCAGCTGCCCCACCAGGCTGCGCAGCCAGCCAAGCTGCTGGAGACCAGACTCCAGAAAACTGCACCCTCCAGGGGGAAAGGGATCTAATTAACTGCCTGGTTGAACACCAGTGATGTGGCCTAACCGACACATTGCTATTAAAGGCCGAGCCCACTTGATGTGGTGCCAGGAGGATGAGGCCTGGTGATGAGGGTGATGACCAGGAAGCACTTCAGGGTGACTCAGCTCCCCGAGCCTTGCACAGGAGGCTCCACTGCACGGCTCAGCACGGAGTCTGCCGCATGGCCATGCCTGGGCCTCGCATGCTGAGGCAGACAGCACCATCAGGAGCTGTCCAAGGCCTCGAGAAAGCTCAGCCTGAGAAGGTGGTTTCTTAGTGGCCCTTCCCGCCTCCAAGGAGGAGGCAGAGGACCACCTGGGAAAGTTGCAGGCACCACGACTCTGAAGAAAAGCACAGTCCCAGGTTCTCACAGGTGCCCCGGTCACTGCAGGGCATGGCACTCAGACCCTGGCTCTGTGGGCCTGGGTGGGTGAGCCAGAGGTGGCTGGACCCGCACACTCAGAGCCAGCCAACTTGAGCCATGAGCAGAGGTGACATTCAGACCCATCTTGCCAAGTCACGTATATTCTGACAGAGATGAATCACAGGCACCCAAAGACATTTTTAAAGTTCTACCCTGAGAATTTCTTGTCAAATACCAATCAAAATACAGTCAATGTATTTCTCAAGTGACGAGGAGGAGGGGACAGTGACAGATCGATGCCTGAGTGCTGGCCCTGGGCTACCTCCCCCAGGGAGCAGCTGGTGATGCCTGTTCCCATCACAACCGTCACCTGCTCCGGTCCTTCATGCATGACACTGCAGTCACTGCTGGCTACAGTCTTTCCCACTTGTCTCCTCAGTCAGAGCAGTGGCCTCTGACCCCTGGTTTCACACAGACATGAGAGCTGAGCTAAGTTTAGGGAAGGACAGGGCTCTGGGGTGGAATGCGGGGGACTTCCAGGTGTTCCTTTCAAAACACCAGCACCCCATGCAGGTGGTCAAGACATACGCTTCCTGTGTGCAGAAAGAGGCTGACATGCACGGGCCTGTCCCAAGAGCCAGGCCTCTGACCTCCTGACCGGCCCCCACTCTCTGCATCCTAGCTATGCTCCACTGACTGCAATGAACACACACCTGACTCTTCAGACACCAAGCTCTGCGAGCATGTCGTCTCTCCACGCTGTGCAAAGCCCCAGCTCCCCTGCTCCCGTGTCCCCTTGACAGTGTATCAGACCACGGGGGCTCTGCAGGCTCAGGGACAGGTGTGCAAAGGAGGTGAGACCAGGAGGCGGGACCTGGGCAGACACTTACAGAGCTTCAGCAAGGAAGTGTGTGTGGGAGTTGGCTTAATGGCGCCACCTGCCTTAAAAGGTCATGAGTTTGACTCTGGGTACTGCAATAAATAAATAAATAAATAAATAAATAAATAAAATCTTCGATAAGCTACTAGTCAAGGCCTGAATAAAGGTCAGATTCAGATTTTTTAATTAGATAAGCCACATGTCTTGCTTAGTGAAAGAAGTTTCAAATATGTATATAGTGGTAAATTTTAAATTTTCAAAGAATTTAGTTTTATTTTGGATTTTTCACTTGAAGTAATTTTTATACTTCATTAACCAGGGACCTTAATGAGAGATCATCTTGTGAAATACTAGAACCCAGCTAGGACTACAGTAAGCATCAAAAATACACTTCTGGTTAAGGCCAGAAGTGGTAAAATATAGTAACTGAGCTAAAAGGGCCAATCCTGTAGAAATGGATGCTCACTGTGCATAGATAGCCACCTGGTGGCTAAAAGTTTCACTGCAGAGAAGGCAGACGTGCGCATATATACACACTAACAAAACCAGACACCAGGCATCAGGACCTTGTGTTCTCAACTGCCATGCAGCACTAAGTCAAATCCTGTAGTCCTCTCATATGGGACTCCTTTTTCTACACATGAGAATAACCTTTAGAGGATTATTGCAAACAAATATCCAACTGTAATTTTTAAACAGTTTTACTGTGCACAGAACTCAGCACAATCAAATGCCCACATTCCTTTCTCGGGTACAGCAGTGCTCGTGTGCTGCTCTGCTGACTGTGATGTGTGACTGCTTGACAGCTTTACTGCTGATGAGGTTGAGAAGAGACTGGCCTGTGTCTGAGAGCGGAGCAGTGTTGGGGAGCAAAGAGTGTAGCTTGGCCATTCCTCAAGTGGAGTCTTCTGCTGGGTCCCACAGAGCCAACTGCATCCTCAACCAGAACTCCATGTTCAAAGGTGCAGGAGGCCTCCAAGTAGAGCTCCTCACCAGGGAAGGGCTCCTGCTGCAGTTTAACAGCCAGAAGTACCAGGGAGGTGACTTTGGGGTGCTAGTGCACTGGCCAGGGAGAGGGGTATAGAGCGGGACGAGGAGACTGACAGTCAATACCCCCACAAAGCACACACTAAAAGCTTTCCAGTGGAAACTTGGGCCTGCTCTTCCTTTGAAAAATCTCCAAGAGAGAGCTCAGGCTGTTTGCTTCTGGGAGGAAATAAAGATTAATTTATAACAGGCAAGCAGAACATGGATAAATAGCACAAATAGCATGAGCTCAGTTTTACAAAAGCAAAAGAAAGCAAAACCATATGAGCACTGGGAAGCTATGTATCAAAATGTTAGCAGTATCCTCTCTGGGTAGAGGGATTACTAGAAAAGATATGGGCATTCAGGCCCTAAAGGATGGAGGAACCTCAGCAGATCTGAGACCTGTCCTTCCCAAAGGTCTTCCATCTGCTCGTGGGCCCAAACTATGGGCTTTTCACATTCGGAAGGCAAAGTAATCCCCTCTCCGGAACAGCCATGTGGGACTCGCAGACAGGACCATGTGGCATAGGAGAATGCAGCCTGGATGGTCACACATATGTGGGGTCGATCCTTGCCCAGAGTAGGGTGGGGATGTGGATCAGAGCTGTGACCTAATTTCTTCTAAAATGACTGCATCAGACTGGGCCAGCACCCTTCCCAATTAGCTACTTAACTACCTCTTTAAAACAACTTAAACTTAACTACTTCTTTAAAACTTTTGCCAGGGATATAGCTCAGTGGTGCTGTGTCTGTCTCCATGTACAAGGTCCTAAGTTCATACCTGGTACCAACACCACCGCCCCCCAAAAACCTACTACTTTGAACTCCCTTTAAAAAAAACATTTAAGGGTAAAAAAAATTCCAGATAGTTACACTCTGCTTTGCAGACTTCATTGTGAGTTTGGGTGGATGGAGTCAAATTTACCCATGCAACAACACAGCCTTCAGGGCCTCTGAAGTTCACATGCACCTCACACACAGAACACGTTCCGTTCAGCCAACAGCCCGTCGTAACCCACTCTAGCTTAACGTAAGCCTACAAATCTCTAGGTTAGGGCTGGGAGAAACCTGAAGTGCAGGGTCATCCTGTGGCAAACCGCTTCCTGAAGTGAGCTGGTGCTTTCGGAAGGTGACTGGGTTCTGGGGCCTTATAACCGAGTGGCCGTAAGACTCGGGAAGACAGCTCCTCTCTGCCTGTTTCCTGGCTGGCATGAGGGGACTGCTTTCCTTTGCCAGGTGCTTCTGCCATGCTTCCTCTGCTGCAGTTCACTAAGCAAACCAAATGCAAGCTTCAAAAATTTGAGTCAAAATAACCTCTCTTAAAACTTAATGACAGCCTAATAACTTAGTATCTTTCCTATTTTTGCTTTCAATAAATTGAAGGAGCTGCTGATAGTCTCATTTGATTATCTCCACCAAAACGTCATTGTGACTTTAACATATGTTTTGAAAAACATTTAAAGACGTGAGTGATGCTATTAAAGCAAAACTCCTCACATTTTCACCTACTCATATGACTACATTCTCTCGGCTCTTATGTTACAGAAGAAAAGCATCAATGAACATGCTAAACTTTGTTTCATGCTATCAATAAATAACAACTCTACACAAAAATACAAATTAGTAATGGAAAAAACAGTTATACTGATCTCATTAAGAACTCTACTTTCCATAAATGTGCTATTTATATTTAATGATTTCAAAATTTATGTTTACATTGTTCTGATCAACTGGGCATTAATAACTAAGACCTGAAAATGCTTTTCCTGTTAGAAGATGAGAGTCCAGAAAATGACACTGCCATTTTAACCTACATGTACATTTTGTTAGAGAAACTTGAGGAATAACATAACATAGAAGGAAGCTGAAAAGGAAATAATGAGTTCAAGGAGAAGAGGAACAATACAAAATGTTCAACTCTTAAGACAACGGCTGATGATGGGTTCCACACTGCAATGATATTCAGTCTGCAATGCCTACTGTTAAGTGTCAAACACTACTATTTACAATGTACTGCAAATTACATTCTTCGTAGTTTCTAAAACTTATGGGAAAACATTTATAATCACCTTAAAAATCTAGTGGGTACGCACACAATTTCCCCAAATTCACATAAGGATGGACAAGTTAAAGTGTGTGAAGGCCTCTGCAATCATGACTCTAGCCTGTTTCCTGGGACAGACATACTCAACTGCTCCAATACTTTGGTGCAGTCATGAAAGGTAAATGCAGAGCACAAGGGTATTCCTTTTAGCTAACACCTTTCCTTCCACCCTCTGGCAGGGAAAAATGGATGTGCTCAAACTTTCTTCTGTATAACTATCTGATCAGTTTTCCTTAGGTGAATAATTGGCTTCATAGTACGTTAATACACATACCACTAATTAAACAGGGTACTAGACATGCCTCGCTGTGACTTTGAAAATGGTGGCAGGACTATTACACAAAGACCCACATAGCAGCTGAGCTGCACCAGGTCTACCTTGGGACTCAGGCTCCTGAGATGGGCGGGGAGAAGGAAGGAGCCCTAGACACCCTGGCTCCTCTCGCACAAGGTGCGTCTTCTGCAGGACCCCTTCTGGAGCCCAGGAGATGGCAACAGGATAGAGAACCACCCCAGGGTTTCTTTGGCAGGACTGTGTACAATTTGCTCCTTTAAAAACAAACAAAGCTTTCCCTGTTGGGTTTGGTGGTGCTTGCTGTGGTGCGCCGGAACCACGGAGCTAACTCCCCGGCCCCTCCTCAAAAATTTTTTTGCTTTATAGTACAGGGTTCAATCCAGATCTGTTTGCCAAGCAAGTGCTCTACCACTGAGCTACATTCGCAGCCTTCATCAAAGCTTTAATAAGAACTTCCCGGGCTGGGGATTTAGCTCAGTGGTTCTGGTGCCTGTCTTGCAAGCGCAAGGACCCGGGTTCGATCCCCCAGTAACCACATACCGTATTGGGTGTGGAGACTCACACCCAGCAGCAATCAGTACCACATACCACAGTGCTGGGCATGGTGGCTCAGGTCTGTAATCCCAGCACTCAGGAGGCAGAGGCAGGATTGCTGTGATGTGAATTGGAGGCTGAGCTCAGGGTCAGCCTGAACCACAGAGCGAGACCCTGTCTCAAAAAAACCTAAAAAAAAAAAGAACTTCCCATGGGTTCTAAGTCTGTATAGAAGTTCAGCTTTGCTGGTGGACTGAGGATAAGGGCATAAACAAGAGTTCCTCTCCATGTCTCATATCCTTGTCCTCCGCTCTTTCGTTTAAATCCTGTGGGATTTGGGATTTGCATCTCATTTTCTTTCAGTAATAGTGAGTATAACAATAAACAGCAAGATAATACACAATAATATACAATGCACAGAGGCCTCAGGGAGGGGTGGCACCTCCTGGGCTGCAGTGATTCCACTGAGCTGAGGGAACAGGCAGCTGAAGGACAACACACGGGACAGGCCCCTGGGAGAAAGGCTGAGTACCGGCCGAACAGGACACTCCAGTGCACATATCCCTTCTCTTAAATAGAAACAGCTAACATTTTAGATCTGCTTTTTATTCAGAGGACGGTTCAGATATTAAGGCCTTGTCACCACCCTGCCATGTCACAAGCAGCCCAAATATCCAGTGCCACAGCGCTGGCATACACCTTCCTAATTACAGAAATGTTTGCCTACAATTAAGTTCCTATGAAGCAGTTTCACAAAACCAGTGAGCATGACGGGTGCCTGCTCCTGACCCACAATAAAGAGAAATACAGGCCCCTGGGTCTCCTCAATGCAGACCCTGCCTTACCAGCCCAGGATACACTTGGCCCACTCATTCACTGTACTGTGCAGACCATCCAAAGGAATGTGGTTTCCTTCCCAGCCTCAAGGAGCCATGGAGGATGCCCTACTCACATGTCCTCCACTGTGATGTCCTTCAGGATCTGGCAATAATCCACGTTCCACACGGCCTGGTCATCCCACACCTTGGAGGCCAGCAGGATTGCCCCTAGGACGATCCGCTTCCAGTTGGCTGGACAGATGTCTATCTCCGCATATGTTAGCAGCCTCTCCAGATACACCTACGGAGACAGACAAGGCCAGAGCTGAGCGCCCGCTTCCTCCTACACATCAGCACACTTAAGAAAGCTCTAAGACGGTTTAATTCCATTTCTCTAGTCCTTTAAACAGGGATTTCTTATTTGATTGTATTTTCTTTAAAAGGTCAAAAGGCTCAATGAATCTGATGAAAAATGGGCTGGACATCAGAGTCTGTAATTATACAAGGTGGTTCTTCAAAGACAGTGAGTAAGAAACAAATCCTGGGAGTCATGGGTTTATTTCTCACTCTATCAACTATTATCAACCCAAATCCAACAAATATTCCAGCAAAGAGCACAAAGAATGTGGAAGGAAAAAACCTTGTATTTTCTTAATCTACAGGTTGTTTTAAAATTTACCACTGTAAGATAATACTTACACATAGTGCTAACCTCAAACATTACGTACTCTGGTGAAGTATAGCCAACATGACATTTACATTCAACCATTTCAAGCCTGTGGTTCTGTGGCACTAAGATGACACTGTTCAGGAACCATCACCATCATGCAGCTCAGAACTGACCAACAGCCCCAACTGAAATGTGACACCTACTCGAGGCTACTTACTTTGCCTCCCTCTTGAGCCTGGCGCAACCACTGCTGTACTTTTCATCTTTCTAAGTTTAACTATTCTAAGAACTTATACAGGCAAGATCATACAATATTTGTCTTTCTGTGACTGGCTTCTTTTATTTAACGCAATATCTTCAAAGTTCATCTGTACTGTAGAACTTCCTTCCTGTTGAAGGCTGAATGTTCCTCGGCCTGTATGTGCCCCATTCTACTCATCCACACATCCGTCCACGGAGATCCGAGCTGCTTCCTTCTTCTGGCTGCCGTGAATCATTCTGCCATGAACACATCTGGCCAGTCCAGGGTTTCAACTCTTTTGAGTCAAATTTCTACATATCCTCCTCAGTACCTTTTCTATCATTTTTTGAAAGGAAGGGGGACAATGGTCCTCCCAATTAGTATGAAGTGATATCTTACTGTGATTTTGATTCAATAACCCTATTTTCAAGTAGGTAAAATAAAGTTATATCAGATTTCTAAATCGGCAAAATTTGGATCGAAGATAGCCGTCAGAAGTAGCAACAAAGCCCACTGCTTAAGTTGGGTCATAAGGGTAAAAAATGTCTTTAGTTTCCCTTTAATCTGTTTATTAGAATGTTTTATACTTTTCTGATTTAGCAACTTTTAGCTTTTAATAACTACATTTGCAAAGTGTAACTCTAAATGGAAGAGAAACAAAATCCAATAAATATTATCCATACTCTTAAGAACCTGAAACTTACTTGTATAGTGTTCTAACTACTCATAATTAATAATGTCTGCAAATATTCATCACCAAATTTTAAAAAAACTGTGGAAATTAAATGTTTAATACATAAGGTGTAGGTTATTTTAGTTAAATAATAAGAACATCCATAAATGAGATAGAAAAGGTATGGGGGGGGTACGATACCAGGGACTCACCAAGGCCTGGCGCACTATGTGTGCACCCCTGGACTTGAGGTTCCCGGGATAGAGGGTGATTAACACTGGCTGGAGATAGTACTTCAAAGTGACCGTGTAAGAAGCAGCACAGAGTATGGCGGAAGTAGAATAATGATTATACAAGAAAAAGATGACGGGAAGAGGGTGAGGGAGAAGCACTTTCTCAAGTGGACTTCAGCTAGGACTCAGCACTCAGTGGGGCAGGCACTATGCTAACTGTGGCTGTGGCAGCAAAGTGGAAGGGGCCTTGGAACATGATGAAGCAGTCCTGTCAGAGAAAACCAACATCTGGGGACAGTGACAGTGAAACCAGACAGAGAGAACTAGACACTTGGAGGTGACTCCACTGGCCGCAGATGGTGGTTCCTCTGGGAAGGCCTAGGCTTCTAACTGGTGCAGCTGGACGGTGCTGCCTCTACCACAAGGGGCACTGGAGGAAGAGACTGTGACAGGTCTGCCTGGGTATTCACTTGGTAGGTAATGAAATGAGAAACTTGGTTTGAGGAGCCCATTGCTGCATGTTTCTCAGATGGTACTTGTATTTTCTGTCTGTCTGTCTTTCCGTATTTCTTCCCTGTCTTTCCCCTTAGTAAGCCCCAAGTTCCCTGAGTCAAAGAGCTCATCTTTTTGCACACAGCCAGGTCGAAGTGGTATTCTGTGTATGCCTGGCTGATTATTATATGCTCCTAAAGGATCGAGCAAGGGCTATCTACACAGGAGCCACAGGGCAGGGAAGTGCAACAGAAATGTAACAGAATTTCTCTCAAAAGTGACCACAGTAATGATCTGCACCCAAGGAGGAAACAGTATGTGCTCACTGGTACAGATGGGTGCAGCGGAGAACAAGAAGTGCAGAGGGGCAGCTCAGGGAAAGAGTCAATCTGCTGTGAGAGACACTGTGTGGGAGGCTGGGAAGACAGGAAGCATAACATCCTGGCTGCACCTCAGGATGGTGAGAGGCTCCAAACATATTTCATTGACGACAACAACTGCGTTTGGTTGTGACAACAACTGGTCAAAACAAGCGCTGTCACTCAATAGAGCTCAGTCATCTTAGCATGTTTTTTGAGATTCTAGCTTTTAGTGGCATAACTGCATTAAATTTGAGCACAGAGAGCAAGTCGATGTCCTGGATGATCATTTTTGTTTGTGCAAAAGACAGTAATTGTTCAGAAAGAGACACAGGTGGCCACAAGTGGAATTTCAGCTGGGCTCTGACTTCAGGATCCCAGGCTACAGGTTTACAAAGGCTGATGACAAACTCTTCTCATTCTCCAGCAAAGTCGGAACCAGGACATGCACAGTAAAACTGGAGACAGAGAAGAGTGTTGAGACTGGGTTTACAGAAGCCCAAATCTCCAATTGCCAGGAAGAAGAGGTTGTAAGTATCATCCTCCCAGACTCTGAAGACTACGCTCTGTACACAAGTCTCTCACAGAGGTGGCTGGCTACTTAATTTTCTTCTGACTTCCTTAAATTACTTTAGTTAACAGACATTAATGAATACAATAGATAATATTCAATGTTTGAAAGCAGCTTACCCAATAATTATCTACCACATGTGATATCCCATGAAGGCTAAGTGAAAGGGACATCACATCATGCTTCATGTCTGAGGGAAAGCAGTAAGGTAATTATATAAGGTCTACTTAATAGCATGCAAATTCTGCAGCACTTGCCAATAAAGCTAAATTCAAGGGTCCACTGTAATTTCTTTCTTTCTTTTTTTTTTTTTTTTTTGAGAGAGGGTAGTCTTGCTTTATAGTGCAGGCTGGCCCTGAGCTCACTATATAGCCCAGGCGAGCCTCGAACTCACAGCAACCCTCCTGCATCTGCCTCTCAAGTGTTGGGATTATAGGCGTGAACCACCATGCCCAGCACTGTGGTATATGGTACTGATTGCTGGTGGGTATGAGTCACCACACCCTGCATTGTGGTATGTGGTTACCAGGTATTGAACTAGGGACCTTCAGCTTACAAGGCAGGCACCTGAACCACTGAGCTAAATCCTGGCCTCTGCTGTAATTTCTTTAGTAAGCTTCCACTTGGGTATTTTAATTCTTTGCCAAGCAAAATAATGTACAATTGGTTTTCCTAAACAATATCCCTACACATTGTTAATGGGACACTCTGGTATAATTAAGTTTTCATATATAAACTCATGAGAAGATTGTTCTATGAAGTCTTTCTAGAAAAATGGAGGTTAATGAGCAATTATAGAGCAACAGAGTGTTCATTTGATTGCATGTTACAAAACTGTTCTACGGCATTTGGGGAGGAGAAAAAAATGCAAACACATGGAAACTCAAGGCCATAAAGAAAATCTGAATGATGCTGAAGTTATTCCTGTCTGATGTTAAAAATTTTGCAAGGTTAGATAACTGTCTGAATCCATACAAGTTTCTTCTGGGTTTTAATCCTGTTGACTTACAGCTGTTTGGTTTAGCTTATGAGCACATTCTGGTGAAGCTTAGGTCAAGAGCATAGGGTCAAAACTTTGCAAAAAGAGCTACGAGCTTCAGTCCATCCCCAATTGTACCCTAACTCCAAGCAGCCATTTCATAAGGGGAACTACTTCAGCGTTCGACAAAGTTCTATGAATTGCTACTTTTGTGGCAAAAATTATTTTAAAGGAATTGTAATTTTGTTTATACAATTTCTGTAACTTTCACATTTGAACTTATTTAGTACTTGATTCACGTTATGAACATAAGTTGGTTGTTACTGGTATCTCTCCAAAGATCTTCATAAAATACAAGCATGAATTCATTAATATCTTGGCCTGCTGTTAAATTATTTAGTGAATTGTGTCTTCCAGAATTAAAGGTTGAATTTCTAAACCCCATACTCTGATGTGACCATATTTACTTTGCAGAGCTGATCAAATTAAGCTGGGGTCATAAAGCTATAAGGGTGGACTTTAATCATAAAAGATTGAAGTCCTTTTAGGAGACAGACACAAGTACAGGGAAACACCAACTTCGATGCTCTTTCCCTACTGCTTAAAGCAAAACTGGCAATTCATAGGTTATTTAACTTAGAGCTTCTATTACAGAATGTTGGGAATTTTCATAAATCAGTCCAGGTTTCTACTCTTTGAACACTGGAAGACTCCAGCCCCACATTTCTACATGGCAAGGACTGGCCTGGGAGCACATGTGGAGCAACACCGAGGGTCCACGTGCAACCCCTGCCCCCACCAGACACATGTGGCACGTGCACTTAGCGTTTGTCGTCAGGAACAACTGACTCCCTCAGCCCTCTGCTCAGAGCAGATCTGTGCAGCAGGTAGTGGTTCCAAGCATCTACCTAAAGACACAGCAGCAGAAGGAAAAAAAAAAAAAGGGCAGAGTGAGCAGAAAAGAGCAAACAACCAGCCTGAGACTGCTCCTTAGAAAAATTCTGCTGCTAAGGCTGACCCTCAGCCAACTTGTGGAAATGATTACAGCAGGGTCCCCACCATTCTTGGTGCGGATACAAATCGCTCCCTGTTTATACAAACTGATACACGCTGAGGCTGCTTTCCTCCTGAGAGCTGGAATTTTGATGAGTGGTGGGCAAAGTGTTTCATGTGACCAGTACTCAATAAAAACCTGGAGTGCTGAGTCTCTAATGGGCTGTGCTCGGAGAGCTCACTGCAGAGGCTGCAGGACGTGCTGTATGACTGCGCTGAAGAGCACACTTGAAAGTGTGCACAGGTTCCCTCGAGACACCCTTTCGTGTCCTCCAAGTGCTGACTTTTGCTCTTGTCCCTTTACTGTCATAAGTCAGAGCTCTGTAGACATGCTGAGCTTGGTGAGTCCTGTGAGGGAATCAATCAGGGGTAGTTATGAGGACTCCCAACACACAGTAATTCACAAATGGTAGCTTGTAACCTACTAGAGGGTTCTTTAAAAATATCTACAAAATTATGAGTAGCATTTAAAAAAATGAAAAAAAGGCATAGAAAAAGGCAGCCTCAGATCTAGAAAGTATGAGTCTGAAATCTTCAAAGGGAGTATGCACTAAGAGGGTTGTAATTTGTGTTTTGAGCTGAGCTAAAAAGTACTAAAAACCATTGCCTTGTACTCCTCTGAATTTTCAATGATAATTTAATCTTATGCCTGCACCTGCTTTTGACTTTAATTAATTCACACAAATAGGGGTCTTAAACTTTCCATCACTGAGATTAGTTAATTGGTCATTTACCTACTTCACTTCTTATTTACCAGTAATTGAAAAAGTGGCTGAATATGATACTTGGACCTGTCAGTAAACAGGTGCTATTTGAATACTAGCTTCTGAATGCCTTAGAAACAATTTTATTAAACTAAAGACAAGCTTTGAAGACCGGAATAAACTGCTCTCACAGTCACTTCATGAGAGCATTGTCTTGGAGAAGGCCTCTGAAAGGCACTGAAACACAGGGGCTGAATGACATGCAGCAAGGAGCAGGCCCTGGAAAGCCAGCCGACTGGACATGTGTATCACTGACACATCTGTAACCCCAGCACTTAACGGGCTGAGGCACGCACGGGTCACAAGTCTGACCCCAGCCTGGGCAAGTGAGTGACTTAAAGAGACTCTGTCTCAAAAAAAGCCCCCCAACCCAAAAAACATAAAACCCCCAAATCCACAAATGTTTATGGATGTAGGTAAGTGCAAAGGCCGTGGTTTCTAATCCCAGTATCACAAAACAAACGCATGAGGGCCAGGGACTTAGTTAGGTGGTACTGCACTGCTTTGCAAGCACAGGGTCCTGAGTTTAATACTCAGTTCCACAAAAACAAAACAAAAACTCAATGACAACAAAAAATAAATCCATGAATGAGTAAATAAATAAATTTCTTCTTTAAGCAAATGTATCACTTAGGGAAGTAAAGCCTACCTCTGCTATTTGCACAGAGGGACATTCTTCCAAAGAACACAGTGTGAAAAGGCTGGATAATTTGAATGGGCCTTTCTCCAAAGAAAATAGACAAAAAAAATTCTACTATCATTAAGCGTTAGAAACACATATCAAAACTACAATAACACTTTACTGTGGTACCTCAGTTCACTCGCAATTTATTTCATGATTTTGGAAAAGATGGCCACATTTGTGTTTTAGAGGGAAAAATGGCTGTCATACTGTCTGTCACCTAATCTCGAATTTTTGAACAAAAACAAAATTCTGCCAAAAGCTTTTATTTGCAAACCAAACTGTTCACAAACAAAAGCGTTCATAAATCAAGGTACCACTGTACACTCACTAGAATGGCTAATGTAAAAAGACAGTAAAAAGTGTTGAAAAAACACGATGTGATAGAGAGAATCAGAAATCTTGTAATATTGTCAATGAAAGTGAAAAATGATGCAGCCACTTTGGAACACAGTTTATTCCTTGAAGTGTTAAAGTTACTTATGACAATGAAATTTTATTCCTAGATATGTATGTTTAGAGAAATGAAAACATATACCTGCACAAAACATAGATGTTCATAGAAACATTATTCCCAGTAGCTAAAAAGTGCAAACAACCTCAATGTTTATCAATTAAGGGCTAAACAGAATGCAGTATATCCAATCAATGAAATGTATTTTAATAGTACAAAGAATGAAATATTATATATTCTACAGTATAGATGAACCTGGCAAAACATCTTAAAAGAAGCCAGTCAAAAATGATTGTAACATGATTCCATTTACATTAAATATGCAGAATGAATTGTTCTATTGAAGTGGAAAGTACATTACTGATTCTTGAGGCCTAGGGTAGGGACTGGGAATTAAAAGTAATGCCAAGGGTAAAGGGTTTCTTTCCTGTGTGAAAAATAAACTCTGAAATTCAGCTGCACTGATGATCATACAATAAACACCTCTGAAGAAGAGTTGCTTTTAAATGAGTAAGCATTAAGGCAGATGAAACAAATGTAGACTATGATGGTTAATCTCGACTGGACTGAGAAATGCCGAGGACATTACTAAAGCATGTTTCTGGGTGTATCTGCGAGCGCATGTCACACAGCAACAACTGGTTGAACAGCCTGGACTTGTACAGCACTGTGGAGCAGGCCGGGCCCTAGACGAGGTGGAAGGGGAGGGAAGCAGGTCAGCGCCTTCGTTTGCTTCTGTTTCCTGGCTACTACAGACTGAGCAGATTTTCTCCACAGTGAGCTTCTGAAGTTCTGCCTCATCTCAGGCCACAGCAACGGAACTGGCCAACCACGAACCCACACCGTGAGCCAATGCACATTGTTCCCCTTTAACAGGTGCTCCTCAGGCATTCTATCCTAACAAGATGGGAACCTACTGAGAGAGCCATACAAAGTTAAGAGAAAAAGGGGACTATACCACTTTGTGATTACTTCTCCCTCTGCCACTGAACGTCTTTACTTTCGCCTGGTTCTCTCTTAGCAATTCCTAGCCTCTTGTTCTCCTATCTCCCATCACTGCCACTCTCCAGACAGAATCAATTTTGTGTGTAACAAGGTTGACGGCCCCAAAGTTAAAGCCTCTGCCCTTCAGAAAGCTTATTTTAATAACTTAATGAAACAGCAAAATGTTATCAAATTACAGTGATACCTTGGTTTGTCAACTTAATTTATTCCATGATTCTAGAAAAAAAGATGGCCATGTTTGTGTTCATGCAGGAAAGATGGTCACAGCCATGTTTATCACCTCATGCAGAATTTGCAAACAAAAACTGAATTTTTCCAACTGCTTTCTGTTTACAAATCAAACTGTTTACAAACAGAAGTGTTCATGGACCACTGTGCTGGGGTAGGAAAAAAATGCTAACAAGCACTTACTGCATGCTTCTTATGTTTCAGGCAGAATGCAAAGTACATCAACACCATGTATACTTACTTTGGCAAGTTGGCAATTAGTACCATGTTCCACATTCAATAAATATTTATGGAACAAATGTATCAGGCTGTGTTCCAGATGCTGGTCATACTGCTTGATGCAGACAAAAAAACATATACCCTTATTCAAGGAGCTTATAGACAAAAAATGAGATAAATGACTTAAACTTAAGAATGTTAACAAGTGTTAAGTATAACGAAGAAAAAAACCAATGAGATGGAATGTGACAGAAGCTTCTATTTAAAATCTCATTGTCGGGGAGGTCACGGGTATGCCATCTAAGCAGGAGGGAGCCTGAAGGAGGCTGGAGGGAGCACATGCATTGGGAAGCAGAGGAATGAGTGTGGAAATGGGGCGGGAAGGTGTGTGCTGTGTTACATGGCCAGATGGCAGGAGCAGCGTGCTGTGGGAGAGAGTGGAAGAAGCCCAGAGACGAGAAGAAGGCCCCTTCATGTTTCCCTTGGAGAAGACAGGGGAGCAGTGAGGTTCTGAACAGAGAAGAGTACCAACGCTGGGCACACGTCCTGGCAGGTCAGTCATGACTGCCCGTTCTAGGAAAAAAATCTGACCCACGGAACTGAGCCAATCAAACTTCATCCCATCTACAAAATGAGAACTAAGCTCTTCCAGAAGCAGTGTAGGGCTTAAATAGAAAAGTGATGTGGACTCAAGGTTCAGACAACTTCCTGGTCACCTCCACCTGAGCAATGACAGCCCATCTGGAAATTAGTAACCCAGATCCACAGGGAGGAACAGAGGCAAATGTGTCTAACAAGTAGGCACCCTGCCATCCCAAGGAGAGTGGAACCTATCACTGCCCTAAAGACAGTCTGAGTACTACAGCTGGTGAATACAACAGGAACTTCTGAACCCTCTACAAAACCTTCCGCTCTGCTCATCTGGTATCCCCACCCTCACAAAGTTTTTGGCTCAGGCAGAAGGTGAACTTTCTTTCATTACCTGAGTAGGGACTGAAATGGGTGTCTGCTCACGGCACTGGGGTGCTGTGGTTTGCCGGCCTCACCACAATGGATCTGTCTTTTCTCAGTTGCTGCTGGGGACCTCACAGAGTATCTTATGTGAAAATCTAAGGTAACTCAGCAATTCATTTACCTCACTCCATATGCGTCAATATCAAGAGAGCTTTTATCATATTCTACAAGGCTAAAAACATACTGTGACACTATGCCAGTGTTACTCTTTTCAAAGAAAATACTTTAATCTGTGAAATATCTGCTTTGGGTTTACTAGACTCTGGGTGTCTGAAGGCAGCTAGAGCCTTGCTCGTTACCGGCAGCAAAGCCACAAGTAACTGTGGCCCCTTCTCCGCACCAGGCCAAGAGAGATGTAAGATGCCCAGCGTATGCACAGGAGGAGGGAGGCATGTCTGAAAACTTGAGGCCAGATCTGTCCCGATGACTGCTGTTCCCTCTTGGGAACATGATGCCAACAGGTTTCACTTAGAGCAAGCATCTGCCTGCCTTCTGTGCACAGAACGCAGGCTCCTCTCCCAGGGCAAGCAGCTGCAGAGCACAGGTCTGTAGTGATTGGCCAGCACAAGACTCCAGAACTGCTCTTTTCCAATGACAAACAATATCCTGACAGGGCAAGTGATGACTTCAGTCATTAAATTATTCACGAAAAAGTGGCACTACTACAGTGGTATTACTACAAAGGAAGTAGTGAAGCCTCCTGCTACCCTGGTGACATCAGAGGAAGATGGCAATGCACTTACATGTTCAGTCTAGACTAGGGGAATGGGTGAGCAGGAGAGACTTAATCATTAGCCTTTTCTTCCCAAACCAAGCCTCTCTTTTACTTAGATTATAAATTTAAGCAATAAGGCACTGTTAGGTCAGAGTCAGGTCTTATTTCCCACAGGAATTAAAACTTAAAAAGAAAAATGTCTCTACTTCCACTAGAGCAGCTTGGAAACAAAGCTTTTTTCATGGCATAAACTTCAGCACTACTCGCATCAGCAGCTTCCCCACACCTTCTGCTCTCCTTTGTGCAGATTCTCTTCGGCCTACTTTCCCCACATAGAAATCTCAAACTTGTTGCTTTATTGTGTGTTTTTGTAAGGACCTGAAATTCTTTCAGGAAGCAAAATATACTTCTCAACTATACTGTTAGAACCTATAAGCACTCTAAATCACCACACGATGACTTGGAACATCTGTCTGCCCTTCAGCCTGCAAAAGTTTAGTAAGAAAGAACAAAGGCAGGAACAGGTGCA